>JALPQI010013623.1:0-33282 GCA_025490895.1 Thaumatotibia leucotreta | reverse complement strand
GATCATTATTTGATAAAGATCGATGATGGGCAGCAGCGTCATCATAGTGGACACATTACTGCGATCGCCAATCCGCTTTCCCAGCGTGGCGATTATGGGCATTTACCTCCTAATGCGTTTATACGCATAGTTAATAATAGGAGAGGCCTACGTCCGTGGACTATCATAGGCTGATGATAATGATGATGATGATGAATACTATTTCACTGGTTCTCTTAAATCTCGACTTACTCACGCCTTCGCAATAGCAAACATGCAGGCCGGAATGCCTCCGCGACCGGTTCCAAGCCCCGGTCTATATTTTACGATATTTATGCGCTCAATTTGCCATAAACTTCCTCTGTGTTTGTATCTACGTGACACTTTGCAAGTTTGCACAAGTTGATGATGATGACCCGTTCGAACTTTTGAAATGTCGATTTGATATTTTTATATTCAACCAAAATCTTAGGCCGGGATTAGACATGTTCCAAGCCCCGGTCTATATTTTACGATATTTATGCGCTCAATTTGCCATAAACTTCCTCTGTGTTTGTATCTACGTGACACTTTGCAAGTTTGCACAAGTTGATGATGATGACCCGTTCGAACTTTTGAAATGTCGATTTGATATTTTTATATTCAACCAAAATCTTAGGCCGGGATTAGACATGTTCCAAGCCCCGGTCTATATTTTACGATATTTATGCGCTCAATTTGCCATAAACTTCCTCTGTGTTTGTATCTACGTGACACTTTGCAACAACTTTTGCACAAAGTTGATGATGATGACCCGTTCGAACTTTTGAAATGTCGATTTATTAGCAGAGTAGAGGGTGCAGCTAGAGATCGTGATAGCGGAGTGCAGGGCTGTCAATTAAACGCCAATTCTTCAATGCATTATAATATTATATTGAATAAAAATTAGAACATGGACAGTTTCACAGCGGCTATTAAAAAGGACGAATTAAACAAATAACTTACAGTCTACATGCAGGCGGATATATGGTAAAAGAGAAATACTCTATGGTCGCCTAGCTTTTTATAGGAAGGAGCATAGACAAGAAATGTATTTTTCTAACACGATTTGATATTTTTATATTCAACCAAAATCTTACGCCGGGATTAGACCTGTGATTTCTTACGTTAGTTGTGGGGACAGAGTTATACCTACTAAGGAATAAGGTGATATTTAATTATTTACTTATCATTCCTACAACTTACGTAAGTACTTACAGGTGTAACGCCGGCCACGAAATTCGTTCGTTACACAAAGCGTGATTCGTCGTAATTCGTTGATTTCGTAGAGTGGGGGATAGAATGAGCGAATGCTCGTTTGGTCTAAATGCACCTTTACACAGAATACGCGTGACGGCTGGCAGCCGCAATCGCAAATACGCACGCACCCACAACTACTTGTAGCGCCTGAACATTTTCAACAAGCAATTGCATTTCTCCGCAACATCAACAGGCCTACTACCGCGAACACCGAAGTTCGTAAATTTCGGGGATTTGTCTCTGTCACTCCCACGAAGGCGTCATTAGAGTAAGAGAGAAAAATACCCAAAATTTACGAACTTTGGTGTTCTAGGTAGGGCCGCAAGTCTCACCATTATGGAATCTAGTTGGCCTTCCTCATTGTGAAAAATATGAGCTCTTAGTGTTCGGTGTGTCTAAATCGTATATTTATTGAAGTGGTTTAAAGAATAATAAAAAAAGCAGAAGATGTAAGCTGTAAGTACTTCATATAATTTAAAAACAAATAGAACATCACAAAGTTTGTATAGGTTTAACGCCTAGTCGTTTCGCGAGAGCCGCGCAGCTCTCAATCTGCTTAGGTTCATAGACAATTGTGCCTCTCCTCCGAGTTTCTTCGAAATTCGAACGCTCCTTGTCTCCAGGAGCTAGCACTGGTAGTGAATGATCCACCTGAAAAAAACTCTTAAGTGTTAGTAGTGGTAATAACCTGCAATGTGTGTAACGTACTGTCACAATCAGATATACCCATGAATGTAGGATTAATATGGATTTGACAACGTTATAATAATAGCAAGAACGAAAGGGATGGTCTTATGAAACTTTTTCCTAGTGGAAGTGAAAAGGAACGATAATCGTCCGTCCTTATCACTGTGCCACTATTTTTTGTGTGTGTGTGCATTAGATGCTAAATGTAAGTGCCAGACAAATGCGTTGAATACGTCACTAAGTGCCTGTGTGGCACTTTCGTCTTAGTAGTAAGTGACTATGTCTATCCCTCTTAGTGGCACACTATGTGCGGCCCCTCGGATATACCATAATAGCGCCGTGTGCCTGCTATACGGCCACATCTCAAAATAGAATTGTGTGACCATATTTTGTATTTGAAGTGACCATATTTTCCTGCAATACGGCCACATCTTCCATAAAAATTTATTTTGAAATGTGGCCGTATAGCAGGCACACGGCGATTAGGAGCGGCCATGGTGCTTAAAAAATCAGCGGCCTTACCGCGAACTACGAAATGCACAAAATTCGGGGATTTTTCTCTGTCATTCTAATGACGCCATCGTTGGAGTGACAGAGACAAATCCCCGAAATTTACAGCAGGCCTGCACAAACACTCTAACGCCATGACAATAGAAGCCTGCTCAGATATTTTTGGGGGCTCACAAATATCTAAATAGGCCTCTACAACAACGTAGAAAAATGTCACACACGAATAAAACTAGGTACTAAATGTTATGGAAATCCTTCTCAAACCGGTCATCCACTTAATACCTACTTAAGTACATACTTATATAAATAAATACAATTCCCAATATTTGGAAAGTCGTAAATTTTTAAGATCCTGCGGTTATGATAACAATCCAGTCAGAAAAAAACATCTAGGTATAGGTTGTAGGTATCCATTTACCCACTAAGTGATCTTTTCTTTTGATATTGCTTTTTAGGTCGTAGGCTACGTAAAATATCTTCTACGTACGTACGTACGGTCGTACGTGTATTGGCATTATTGCATTTCGTGTCCCGAATACTTTCTACTAGCAATTTACATTTACACAATTGTATTTTTAACCGACTTCAAAAAGGAGGAGGTTTACAATTCGTCGAAATCTTTTTTTTTTTTTTATGTATGTTCCCCGATTACTCGAAGACGCGTGGACCGATTTGAAAAATTCTTTTTTTGTTTGAAAGGGTATACCGTCTAGTTGGTCCCATTGTCACTGAATCCAGATCTGATGATGGTATCCTGGAGAAATCGAGGGAACTCTTCAAATGTTGTAGGCACACATGACATTTTTTATTTATTTTCGAAGACTAATGAAGTATTTGCGACTAGTCATGAACGTCTTCAGTCGGTGATCTGATGATGGAAGGTACAACTCCTTAGCAATTAGAGGTTGGGGGATAATTCTTTTATTATAACATATTTCGTGTATTTTGGAAGCTATTCGAGTATTTGCCTTTAGGTGGGCATCCTTTCATGTTGGTGAGCTGATGATGGAAGGTACAACTCCTTAGAGATTAGGAGTTGGGGGATAATTCTTTAAAGATATCATATTTCATGTATTTTGGAAGCTATTTGAGTATTTGCCTTTAGGTGGTCATAGTCTCATGTTGGTGAGCTGATGATGAAAGGAATAACTCCTTAACGATTAGGGGTTGGAAGATCATTCTTTGAATATAACAACTGTCATACATTTTCGAGATCTATTCAAGTGTTTGCTTAGTAGTTATGACATGTTGATTAGCGGTTAGTGATTCTTTAAATTATATACTTAGGCATGCTGAGGCTGTTACCTGTAATCTTTGAAATGATTGTTGTTGTATTCATATAAGTTCGCCAGTTCAGGTTTCCTAGCCTACTAGTGCAGTACATTCTAATTGTAAGTATTTAGAGCATACTAAATAAAGATTTTATATTCACACTACTAAAAAGCAAAAAATAAAATATTTTAAAAATAAAAATAAAACCGCCTTCAAAACTTCACCCGAACTAAAAATAAAAAAAATAATTTTGGTTACTACTACTTCGGATTTCCTACCCAAACCTTTAAACCTTTTATCGTATTCATTGAAATAAAATATATTGGCTAGGTACCCTACAGCTTTCTTAGAAGTGGGTGCCAAGCCAAATACGTTCATAGGTATATATATATTAGATAGAGCTTTGTAACTTACTGTCACTCCAATTACACTTTTATCAACAGAATGGTCCTCAGTCGTTTTGATGAAAGCATAACCGGAGTGACAGTAAGTTACAAAGCTCTATCAAATACATATAAGTACTCGCGAAGTGAACATATTTGGCTTGGCACCGACTTCTAAGAAAGCTGTAGGGTACCTAGCCAATATATTTTATTTCAATTCTTATTACAATGAATTAATTTCTTTTATTTCAATGAATACGATAAAAGGTTTAAAGGTTTGGGTAGGAAATCCGAAGTAGTAGTAACCAAAATTATTTTTTTTATTTTTAGTTCGGGTGAAGTTTTGAAGGCGGTTTTATTTTTATTTTTAAAATATTTTATTTTCGCTATCGTCAAAATGCAACCAGTTTGTTGTGAGCATTACCGGAGGCAGACTCCTCCAATGGCTGAGGGATTCTGCTAGTCGGTCCCCGAAGCCGGGCGCGAAGCACCCCGGGTCCACTGCCACGAACATCTGCCCCAAGTTTGGAGGGTCTTCGGGGTTGGTTAATCCCCAAGGGCGCTGGTGCGTCGCTTTGGCTCCTGAAATTTTCAACAGTTCGTAAATCTAGTCATGACTTGCTTGGATTAGGCTCGATTTCACCAATCTTTTATTGGGAAAATAACGCTTACTCTCAGTTACTAGTGTCAAATTACTATGGAGTTTTGACATTGCTATCCGAAAATAAACGTTATTCTTCGAATAATAGTTTGGTGAAATTGTGCCTCAGGCTACTAGCTTATGATTACGTTCATTTAAGACACTTGTAACTGATTAACCTTGGGTTAGTTGTCTAATTACAAGTGGACTAAGTTATTTTCATCATTAATCTTATTTTCAATATTCTTTACAAAAAGTTTTATACAGTTAGTTTCAATCACTCTAGAACAATTAATAGTTTTGAGGGTTTGTTTGAGAAAGCTGGCTTTTCTACATCAAACAACAGCAAAATACGAAGTTATTAAGAGGAGTTTTAAAAAAATAATCATACGTACATTATTGTAGAAAGCAGGATTTGCTATGAACTACGAAACTCCATAGTAAAAAGATACCTAATTATTGGGCAAAATGCGGTTTTTTGCAAGTACTAGGACGGCAGAATGCGATCAGACCGCAGGAAGCGATATTGTTTTAATACTTTGTAATAACAATGACTACACTATATTCAAGTGTTATTGGAGTTACCTGAAAGTGAGCTGCAGAAAACTTCGTTCATGGCACTGAGGCAGTATCCCTTGTAGCCACTCGTTTCCTCCTCGCCTCCTAACGGGTATAGTCGACCCGAATCAAATCCCTAAAAAAATAGGTAGCATAGAAAAAAACAGCTAGGTAATATAATTTAAAAAAACTCTAATAGGAAGAATCCTCAAATTATGCCAGGCAAAAAGTTTTCCCGTTTTTATTTTAATGAGTAATCAGGCCTGCTACTGCGACGGTGCTCGCAAATTTCGAGGATTTTTCTTGGTCACTTTAATGACGCCTTAGTTGGAGAGACAGAGACAAATTTACGAACTTTGGTGTTTGCGGTAGCAGGCACGAATCATTTACACTAATTGATATGACTAGTCCACGCTAGTTATCCGAGTAGGTACGAGACAGGAAAAGACAAAAACCTATAAAAAGATCGAGTAAGGTAAGGTGGGGTAAGATTGAACGGTTTTTTTAATGGGGTAAGACAAAAATCTACCTGTATTACGCTGTGCCAGAAGGACGACTTTTTGTCTTACCCCATTAAAGAAACCTTTCAATCTTACCCCACCTTACCTTACCACGCATTTGAATCGGAAAACAACAAAATACTTATTAAAGATCACATGATGTAGAATTATTATATATATGTATGTACTGAAATTACTCGGAAACCTAATGGTTCTTGTCGTTAATAGAAAGGAAGTTTTAGGGCTTCTTACCACTTTGGGGTCGTGCGTCATTTTCCCGTTCGCATCCATCGCCCAACCGGCAGGCAACGGTTTTTGTTCGTGTATCTTCATCTCTACCTGAAATGAATGATGTACTTACTCTAATTAAATAAATTTGAACTTGACTAGACTTCACAGCTGACGAGGCTTCACAGAACGTACCTACTTAGGGCACCCAGGGCGTCCTAGTTAGGTATTTAATGCAGTAACTTGAACCAGGGATCGGACACCGGTTTTTTCTCAATACAAAAGAACTGTTGGAATTCCGTTCTTTTTCGTTCTTCGGTATATATTTTTTTGTTAATGGAGTAATCCAAAAATACGATGTTAATAATTACATAAAATGTTGAGTACCACATAAAGAGCGTAACACATTTCAAAATATTTAGCTATTTCGAGGTTTTTCTCAAAAACCGGGTCCGATCCCTGACATAAACATTGCAATTACCTATTGCGGATGCGGTCACATACGGCCACTTCCCTGAATGACCGCCTATCAAATTCCTTTATGGTCCACTTCCTAGTTCGTCCGTTTCCTTGTCCGGCCATTTCCCCAATTGCCCACTGTTAGATTTCCTTCTATGTCCAGTTCCCCGAACGGCCGCTTTGAAAATTCCTTGTTTGTCCAGTTCCCCGAACGGCCGCTTTGAAAATTCCTTGTTTGTCCGATTCCCTGAACGGCCTCTTTATAAAATGGATATCTTTACGAAGAAGGTTATCATATGATCTAAAGTGGCGGCCATAAGAGGAATAGGCCATTTGAGGTGGTGGACTTATGGGGAAGAGGCCTTTAGAGAACTGTGGCCTTTCGGGGATATTGTATGTAAGTGGCCCTTAAAGGAAGTGGCCGTTTGGGGAGCAGGCAGTTCTGTTAGAGGATTGTGGCCTTTCCGGGAAAGCTGTTTGTAGGTGGCCCTTAAAGGAAGTGGCCCATTATGGAAGTGGCCCTACAGAATACTTGGCCCTAAAATACATGTGGCCGTAAGTGACCGGATCCCCTATTGCTTATACTTGCGTATTGGCGCGTGCGAACCGGGTAGAAAGTAAACGGGCGTTAATAACACCGCGGCAGCTCCGTAGCCGTACCATGACTTTGCAAGTATCCGTAACGTTATGTTTTTCTCGATAAGTAAATAAGGTATCCTTTACTTTCCAACTCATGGTATGGCTGGGTGAATATCTGAGCGTTTAAACCATGTAATTTTGGTGGCATAATTTTTGGCGAAGTTTCTAAACGTCTTAATGTTATACTTCGTCATTTGTGTAAGATACCGTGCGTGCCTCCTTCAAATGACATTGTAACGAATAGAAACTTCGGCAAAAATGATGCCACCAAAATTAGGCGGTTGCAACGCTCAGATATTCACCCTGCTATAGGTTTCGGGCATGGTCTACAATAATACGATACAAAAAATCTAAATGACCTTGCCCATCGCAACAGCAGTTGTGGATAAGTCGACGAGTATGGAATCACCGCCGCTGGCCGGCGCCGCCATTGCTATAGGATTTGTTCCCAGTGCACCCTGAAATTATAAACAATATAAATGGTTTTTGGATAACTTTTTCATAATAACAACAAGAATAATGTAACTATACAATATTGTTAAACAACTTTTTGTATTATCCCTTGTATCGCTCCATATCAGCGTCCGCCTCCGTAGCCTAATTGGTAGTGACCGTGCCTACGAAGCTGGAGGTTCCGGGTTCGAATCCCGGCGAGGGCATTATTTGTGTATTTATTTATCACAAATGTTTGTTCCTTGGTCATGGCTATCTATGTATTTAAGTATCTGTGTGTATCTATCTATTATATATACCTATATATCGTCGCCTGGTACCCACATCACAAGCCTTAATTGAGCTTACCGTGGGACTAGGTCGATTTGTGTAAAGATGTCCAAAAATATTTATTTATATGGCATGCTCTGGGGGAGGCCTCTGTTAGATGGCTATCGGCTAAAAATAATGATGGTGATTTTAAATATTGGATGTCATATACCAAAGAAAAAACGACGAAGATCATCAACGTCCAAGACCGAGTGGCAGAGCGGTGCAGGCATCAGCGGCGAAAGCTGTGCACGTGGGTTCTATTCCCACCTCGGACGTTGGTGATATTGGTCTTTTTTCTTCGGTATATGACATCCAATATTTATAATTTATTTATTTATTTTATTTATTGGATAAACAACAGAAGCAGTGACAATTAAAACATGTAGTATACATATACAGTGGTAATGCATGAGGTGTTCACATACCTCCTTAAATGCTCCCACTAAGGACACATACAGTTTATATATAGTATTAAGTGTGGTGACGGCAGTAAGAATACATTTGTCACTACCCCAACTCCTCCTGCGGGTGTCGTAAGAATCGACTATGGGATTGAAGTGTCACCGACCACAATTTGATAAATATTGATGATGGGCAGCAGCGTCATCATAGTGGACACATTACTGCGATCGCCAATCCGCTTGCCCAGCGTGGCGATTATGGGCATTTACCTCCTAATGTGTTTATACGCATATTTAGGTAATAGGAGAGGCCTACGTCCAGCAGTGGACTATCATAGGCTGATGACGATAGTATGTTATGTTTATATAATGGCTGCAAGTAATCACCTATTTACGCCTCCTTCATAGATTCCTTTGTGGTCCAGTGGCGTGCGGGGTTGACTTACAAGTCAAAGATTCTGGGTTCGATCCCAGGCCGCTGCGAACTTTTTCTATTTTATTTGTTTTGTTTGTGAATAGATGGTTAGAATTTAGAATAATATTTGTGGTCAGTTCGAGAATGACGAGACGGGAATTTGAAATCGCAACGAGAGGTTGTGTGCAAGTCCTCCACTGCTCTGTGAGATGAGAATGTAATTTACGGAAATTGTTTTAATTCGAATCTGGACATTCAGGCAGTGGGAGTGATTAATTTTTCTAGAAATTGTGAGTGCAGATTGTCTACACCAAAGGGGTGAGTTTTAGTCTTAAGGAAATTTTAAATTATTGTCGTTATCTATTTTGATCATCCAGAAGAACGGGGAGTAAATATAATTATTTGTTTTAGCTTAGCGTCACGCCCTTTTGGTGTATGGATAAAAATCTTGTAAATAAATAGAAGACTGAGCTAGATAAGGACTTGGCAGTGGGTAGGCAGCGACACCCAGTCGAACAGCAGACTAAACGCTCCTGGCGTCCAATTAGTTTTAGTAATTTAGGATAACTAGGTCTAAGTTTAGAAAAGTTAAGGAATATACATAGTTACTTGCACATTTGCTGTACCGGTTTTTGATTTAACCCCTTGTAAACCCGTAACAAAATGGCGCCCAACGTGGGGCCATTTTGCCGTTCGGACTAGTTAAACCGTCCCAAACTCGGCAACGTTTTATGGACATATTGTTTCAGGCTGAGGAAGGCAAGGTATGGACGTATTTGGACGATATTGTCATATGTTCGGCGAGTTTCGAAGAACATTTAAGCCTGTTACGGAAAGTCATGACAATTCTGAAGACAGCCAACTTGACTATTAATGTGGACAAGTGCAGATTTGCTAGGCCTAGTTTGCGATACCTAGGTTATATCGTAGACAAAGACGGACTCAGAACGGATCCTGAGAAGGTGGAGGCCATATTAAATTTTTCTAGACCCAAGACGTTCACGGAATTAAAAAGATTCATAGGGTTGGCAAGTTGGTATAGGCGGTTTGTTAAGGATTTTTCAGTGGTAGCGGCACCACTCCATGACTTAACTAAAGGCAAGAAGAAAAAGCTGGTTTGGACAGACGAGGCTGAAAAAGCATGGGTTAGACTTAAAACTCTATTGACTTCGACACCTGTGATGACTTGTCCAGACTACACAAAACGTTTTTATATTCATTGTGACGCTTCTGGTACAGGAATTGGAGCAGTACTTTGTCAAAAAGTAGATGACGTCGACCAACCTGTGGCTTATTTGAGTCGGAAACTGAATGACAGGGAAATTAAGTATTCGGCTTCCGAGAGAGAACTTTTAAGTGTTGTTTTCGCCATTGAGAAATTTAGGCCATACATTGATGGTACATGTTTTACGGTGGTAACAGATCACAGTGCGTTATTATGGCTTCACAAAATGAAAGACCCACACGGTAGACTGGCACGATGGGCAATGAAATTGCAGCAATTTGATTTTGACATAGTCCACAAGCCAGGAAAATGCCACACAGTACCTGATGCTTTGTCAAGAGGGGTAGTATTGGATTCGCTTTGCGAAACAAATATTATCGAGATTCTGGATAGTCAAAAGGACACTTGGTATAAGAATAAGGTGGAGCAAATTATGACAAACAATCATGACACAGACTGGGCTGTTTCAAACGGGATACTCTTCAAGAAGATATTGATGAAGCAATTTCCAAATAAGGAAGATTCATGGAAATTATATGTGCCGGAGGCCTTACGCGCAAAGGTTCTACAAGAGTGTCATGACAGTCCGACATCGGGTCACCTGGGAATTAGGAAGACGTGTTTTAGAGTCAAGCAGAAGTTCTACTGGCAAAGTTTGTTAAACGATGTCAAGAACTACGTCAATAATTGTGAGTGCTGTGCTAGTAGGAAAGCATCACAAAATCTGCGGTTAGGACATATGGGACAGCACCGTAATGTGACTGGTCCTTGGCAGACGATAGCACTAGACTTCATGGGTCCCTTCCCTAAAAGTAAAAAGTGCAACACTATGTTGCTGGTCATTACATGCTTGTTTAGGAAGTTTACTCTTTTGTTCCCACTTCGTTCAGGTAAGGCAGACAAAATGTGTGAAGTCATTGAAAAACAATTTTTACTATACGGAGCGCCAAAAACGATTATATGTGACAATGGGAAACAGTTTCAATCTCACCAGTTTACGGATCTAGCTAAGAGATACGGCTCGGAAATTCGTTATACTCCTCATTATCATCCGCAAAGTAACCCTACTGAAAGAGTGAACAGAGTTATAGGAACAATGATTTCATCGTATGTTAACGGCAAAAAGCACAACGAATGGGACGTTAATTTGGATGAACTAGGGCACGCTATCAGGACAGCTGTACATGAGGTGACACAATATACACCTTCGTATTTGTTTTTGGGACGGGAGACCACGGTTTCAAACCTGGCTTTACTACCTTCAGCAAGACCAACTTCCATTCCGTCAGACGGTAACATTTTTGATACAGCACAATATATTGAAACCCTGGATAAAAAAAGTTGACGAATTTTAATACGGTGCAAGAGAGGTTGAAAAAGGCACATTTTAAAAGTAGTCAACATTATAATCAAAAAACTAGGCCAGGTACTTTTCAATTAGGTGACATAGTCTGGAGAAAAACCAAATATTTGTCTAATGCTGGTAATAGATTTATGGCTAAATTAGCTCCTAAGTTTGACAGGGCTGTCATAGTGGAAAAACTTTCGGATATTGTATTTAGGTTAAATAATGCGCAGGGTAAGAATATAGGAGTTTGGCACATTAAGGATCTTGGTGGCGCTAGTGCGCTAAATTCCTTTTCGGCCTAAACTATTTTCTTCCATAGTCAGCAGGTGACTTGCTGGCCACCTACATTCATTCTCTTTAATACGTCAAGAAAACAGAAAAGTCAGTCTATATCATTTTGTCAACGAAAACGGAAGATTTTTAAAATCTCGTTTAAAAAGCCGCAAAAGAGGAATCGTTGCAATAAAGTGTTACCGCCGCCGTAACCGAGCGGTAACGCTCGTCTGTGGTCGACGTAATCAGGATCGAAAGATCTCGTGATTCTGAGTAGAAAAAATGTAAAACTGTCCAAATTTGGAAAATTTTAAAAAACGACAACTATGCTAATAACAGCCTACAAAGCAGCACGAAGCGAAGGCAGAGAAAAAGATACACCTAATTACTTGACACACTTACGTCCTTGGCCCTCGTGGGTACTAGCAGAGGAGAGGTGTTGGTGAAAGCCATGCCGATCAATCCTTGTTTCTCCGCTCTTTGGGCCCCCTACAAAGCAGCACGAAGCGAAGGCAGAGAAAAAGATACACCTAATTACTTGACACACTTACGTCCTTGGCCCTCGTGGGTACTAGCAGAGGAGAGGTGTTGGTGAAAGCCATGCCGATCAATCCTTGTTTCTCCGCTCTTTGGGCCCACCAACCGGCCATACCAAAATGGGTGCTACCTGGGAAAACAAAGGAATGAACTCCACACAGTTAACTAACCGAGACCATTAATTATTATAATGCATATAAAATACTATTGGTTAATTTACTTAAATGTGTTGAACAGAGGAGGATATATCCACTTTTACACCTTACCGTAAATATATGAAAAAATTATACATATATTTGTAGTAGCCTGAACAACATACATCTCAAGTCTATTGCCAAAATCTTGTTGGGTTGGAAACATTTCCCGAGTTTTAGTTTTATTCTACGAACCCCAAAGACAAGCCATATCCAAAAGAGACATTTGGAATGAAATGATATGAATTTATTAGCACATAACATAATTTAAATTCACATTAAAAACTATAATGTCGAAGTTGTGCCACACTCCACAACGCTTGATTTTCTGTGACACCCGAAGTGATTTAGTGAAATCAGAAGGTATTGCAGACTACTTTACCTTTAGTAGCCACCCATCCTACACCAGTTTCCTTAGCTTTCTTGATGGCCAAGTCCATACTGAAGTTGCCTACGACAGCTCCGAGTGCGTTGCCTCCGTCCACCCACGCGGTAGAAACATTCTCTTTCAGAACCACCGGTTTTCCCGTTGGGTCGATCGCGCCTGTCTGCAGGTCGTTGATGTAGAATTCTATAAGGAATAATTACAGTCTACATAACTTACATTTTGTATTTGACAATGGCGTGCTACACTGATGAATAATGAGCATTTTTACGACAGCAAATAAGCTCAAAAATAAAACCAGCGCGGCATATAAATAGTTAAATACGATTGGTTTAGGTTTGGAGAAATGAAAATGAAATGAAATGAAATGAAAAAAAGATTTATTGCCACACATCATCATCATCATCATCATCAGCCAATTGACGTCCACTGCTGGACATAGGCCTCCCCCAGAGAGTTCCACAAAGATCGGTCGTGAGCTGTCCGCATCCATTGGACACCCGCAACCTTTACCAGGTCGTCGCTCCATCTTGTGGGGGGCCTTCCCACGCTGCGCCGTCCAGTGCGTGGTCGCCACTTGAGAACCCGCCGACCCCACCGGTCATCGGTCCTCCGGGCAATATGGCCAGCCCACTGCCACTTCAACCTGGCGATTCTTCGGGCTACGTCAGTTACTTTCGTTCTTCTGCGGATCTCGTCATTCCTGATGCGATCTCGCAGAGAAACCCCGAGCATTGCCCTCTCCATCGCTCGTTGAGTGACTCTGAGCCTCCTAATGAGTCCCATAGTGAACGACCACGTTTCAGATCCGTAAGTAATCACTGGCAACACACACTGGTCGAAGACTTTCGACTTGAGACACTGCGGTATATTGGACGAGAAGATATTGCGTAGTCTCCCGAACGCCGCCCAACCCAGTCTGATTCGACGATTGATCTCCTTCTCGAAGTTGGACTTACCCAGCTGGACTGTTTGCCCCAGGTATACATATTCGTCAACAACTTCGAGTGTAGAGTTTCTAACTTTCACTGGAGTTGGTATCACATGGACGTTCGACATGATCTTCGTTTTGTCCATGTTCATCTTAAGACCAACATCTTCAGAGACTCTACTGAGATCATCGAGCATAGTACTTAAGTCCTCCATGGTCTCAGCCATGACCACTATATCGTCGGCAAACCGAAGGTGAGTGATGTACTCGCCATTGATGTTAATGCCAAATCCCCTCCAGTCCAGAACCTTGAAAACATCTTGCAGTGCGGTGAACAATTTAGGAGAGATAACATCTCATTGTCTTACTCCTCGCTGCAATGGAATCGGTTTCGAGCTCCGGTCCTGGAGGCGAACTGACATATTGGCGTTTTCGTACAGGCACTTCAACACTTCGATGTACCGGTAGTCTACTTGGCACCGCTGGAGAGACTGCCACACATACAAAAGTACAATTTATACAAATAAATAAAAACATAATTATCTGCCAACAAAAAGAAACAACCATAAAATTGTGGCAACAGGAGTATGCTCAGCATTTTGCTGCAAGACAGACTGGCTGTTACAGCGCTGATTTTCAGCCACCCCCGACGACTATTTAGTTTACAATGCAAAGTGCGGGGTCTTAGATTACAGATACATAAAATAAATTAAAAAATAAAATATGTATAAAATTTTAAACATATTATTACATAAATTAAATCGCAATCTTAGAAACAGTACACAAACGTTGGACTGGGCAAAGTATATTTATGTATAAAAGAACAAAAAATATGGAAACGGGCAATTTAAAGGTCCATTTTAAGGTTTAATTTAAGGTACAAGAGAAGAAGGAAACATAAACAAACTCATAAAAAGCGAGACGAAAATGACTCTCGCATGATTTGACATCTTTTCTCCTAGCAATTTGGAAATAATTCATGTCCGACCAATGATAATACCAAGCAAAGCAGAATCTCGCTTCTGCCTCTGGCATTACCGTATATTGAAAGCACTTTTGGAATGAACCTTGACACGTCTTTTACCAATAGGAGATGCTCGTATATCGGATTGATAATGACTTACCTAGTCTATCCTCCTGCCGCCCAGAGGCCTATTAAAGGTCTCCTTAAACAAAAGAAATTCAGTTATTTTTCCTACACTTTGAATTAAAAATTCACTGGCAATTTTTACTGTCGGGGCGGCAGGAAGCCTCCACTCAGCCCATGACTGTAATGCCCAGTAAAATCCGCTTGAAGAAACAATGCAGCTTGCTCTCTCACTTCCTCCTTCGGCACTCCCATAGATTGAATGCACTTTCGAATGAACCTCGACACGTCTTCTACCATTAGGAAGTGCTAGCTTATCAAGAATGATTGATATGAATCATATCATTGACTTACCGAGCCTATTTAATCCATGATTGTAATGCCCAGTAAAATCCGCTTGTAGAAGCAATGCAGCATGCTCTCTCATTTCCGCCTTAGGCACTCCCGTAGCTTGGAAGTACTCTGGCATAAATCTCGACATGTCTACCAACAGGAGCTGGCTAGCTTATCAGGAACAATTGATAATGACTTACCGAGTCTATTCAACCCGTGACTGTAATGCCCAGTAAAATCCGCTTGGAGAATCAATGCAGCATGCTCTCTCGCTTCCGCATCAGGTACTCTCCTAGATTGAAAGCTCGCTCACACCAACCTCGACATGTCTAACAATAGGAGTTGCTAGCTTATCAGGAACGATTAATAATGACATTAATGACTTACCGAGTTTATTCAACCCATGACTTTAATTTCCAGTAAAATCCGCTTATAGAAACAATGCGGCATGCTCTCGACAAGTCTCCGACCAATAGTAGCTGCAAGCATACTAGTAACGATTGAAGAAGCAATGCAGCATGCTCTCTCGCTTTCGCCTCAGGCACTCTCGTAGATTCGTGACGTCTACCAATAGGAGGTGCTAGCTTATCAGGAACAATTGATAATGACTTACCGACTCTATTCAACCCGTGACTGTAATGCCCAGTAAAATCCGCTTGAAGAAGCAATGCAGCATGCTCTCTCGCTTCCGCCTCATGCACTCCCACAGATTGGAAGCACTCCTGCATGAACCTCTTCGACTTCCAACTTCGACCAATAGGACCAATAGGAGGTGCTAGCTTATTGGGAACGATTGATAATAATTACTTACCAAGTCTATTCAACCCGTGACTGTAATGCCCAGTAAAATCCGCTTGAAGAAGCAATGCAGCATGCTCTCTCGCTTCCTCCTCAGGCACTCCCGTAGACTGGAAACATTCTCGCATGAACCTCGACACCTCTTCTGCTTGCACCTCAGGCATGATTGAGCTGAAATGAGGGAAAGTCAAAGTTATATGGAAACTAGTGATGTAATTGAGTCTTGCGGTTGCTAAGAAGATAAAGGGTGTTTTAATTAGCTATTATCGTAAAGTCTGACAAAGTTAAGAAAGGTATAATTAAGAAAGTCGGCTAAGAGCATGTTGGGTAGTCGTCAAATGTTTCTATCGGTATAAATTGTAATCATTTTTCCACAACGGAATTGAATGAAAATGTTTTAGGCAGTTTTATTTGGAAATCTAACTTCAGGAAACCCGTTAGGGGATGAACAATGAAATGTAAAAGTCCAAATTAAGGGCGTTGTAGTTACACGAAAAAGTTTTTTTTTAAAGGGTAAGATAAAATGCTACCAGAAGTAGTGCCGCAGAAGGACAATTTTTGTCTTTCCCAATTCAGAAAACCGTTTCCTCTTACCCCAACACAACTTAATGGCGGATAACATCTTTATATGATGTGTTTTTATTGACTGTAAAACCCTAAAAAATAAAAACTTATTGATTAACATCGGTATTATTATTTTTTTAACAAACATGGTAAATATATTTGACTACCTACTACTTTTTACTTGCTAAATGTGTTGACGTGAAAACGAATGTGAAACGAATGTGTTTTATTTATTACTAAATCGTTCGATTTCATTTGATTTGAATATCACCCTGTCCCTAAGATCTAATCATATTTCCACCGCTATAATTTCTGTATCCACCATGTAACTGATACTGAGGAAGAAAGCATAGACGCCCAATGTATCATTTAATATCAATACATTCATTTCATTACCGTTTAACATTATAAGATTTTGTTCCTACAAATAATCCGATCCCCATAATTTATATTTTATTATTTTACGTATGATATCATTAAAATGAGATTGTCAAGATATCCGAAAACACGTTTGCTTTGCATTTAAAAAATTTTGCTCTTGACGAGGCGTATCACATTGCCGATATAGATTTAATTTAATATTTAACCTTGACTCCGTGTATACTGTATAGTTTACTTATCATGTCAATAATAACTAAAGTAGACATAAAAAAATGTAATTAACTTATAATGTACATGTTAATTGTCACAGAATTCCTTCAAAAACATGAATAAATAAGTAATTACTTACACTGGTGATGTTTTCGATATCCAACTTCAATCACCGACTACGGAATGTTTGTTTTCATCTTATATACCTACTTAGCGCTATCTTAATGGGATGAAACTGTAAATATCAGTTTGTACACTTGAGGACCTAGGTACATATCCGATTGGGCTATTTATTTTTATATCGAGGTAGTCAGACATATGTATGCAATTTTCTAATTACAGATGTTTTTGATGCTTTTTTTGTTTAGAATATATTTTTATGTCATCATCGCCACATTGTGTTTATTATAAAATAAACAGCTTTTTTAATGGAATGGTAAAAGAATCTTTCATTGTAGGTTATGGGAAATATATTGAATTTTTGAATACGTGCAGAATTTTAATATTATGTTTAGAAATTTGTTTTCTAAAATCATACCTACAGGATTGGTGTTCTACTACTAGACAGCTAAATAGTTATTTACAGATAACTATTTATTTATTTCACTATCAGCCATTCACACATCGATAATTTTAATGATAAGATAGCCAGATTTATTCGAGTGTGGTGTGATTGATGCTAAGGGTTTATTTAAATTTCTGGCTATTGTAGGAAATATTACTACTGCAGCATCTGTTTTATGTTACATAATATTTCACAGTAGGTATATGTTCTTAAGTTTATTTAAGACTTAATGTTTTATAAATATATTTGAATGTGATATGGACCAGTAGAAAAAAGGCCAATTTATTATGGAAAAATTTAGGCCATTTATTTTTACGTTATTTAGCTGCATACTTAAGTCAATAATTATAACTAAGGCCTTAGCATTTCAAATTATACTTTTACAAATTAGGTTAAATTACAGCTGTCATTAATAGGTTTTGTAAATCGCACTAAATATGACACTGTCATATACTGTTGCGTTTTTTTACGTGGTCGCCAGTGTACCCTCTTATCAATGTTGTACAGAACACTATGTTTATAGTTGTACCTCCCTGTGACTCTTATGTACGAATTTACATTTAACGCGAGAGAGCCAACAGGTCAAGGATACAGACTAACCCCCTTATTCAAAAACGTCTGCTAACTTAACAAGCCACTAATAATTGTTTGTCCCTTTTGCTCTTATGGACACAGGGTTAAGACCGAAAGAGACAAACAATTATTAGCGGCTTGTTAAGTTAGCAGACGTTTATGAAAGGACATTTAGGGGGTAAAGCACTAGTTAAACGGATGTTTGTCCATTAATTTTCTTTTTGTCTTAAAATACAGCAAAATAATAATTGGTCATCTACTCATCTCCTTCTTCGTCGCTCCCTTAAGATTGAGGATCGTGACTCACGATAAAGTTCCTCCATGCATCACGATCAGGAGCCACGTCAGCTGCTCTTCTTATGGAACCGCAAGCAGACTTGTTGGTGTCATACCATTTGGTAGTTATTGCCTCTCTGAGTAATGCACCGCTTACTGGGCCTAATATGAAATAAATGAAATATCATCATCATTTCAGCCATTTATAGCCCACTGCTGAGCATAGGCCTCTCTTCTAGTACGCCACTCATCTCGGTCCTGGGCCAGTCAACCCAGAAGTGTCCCGCAATCTTACGAATGTCGTCGACCCAACGAGCCAACGGACGCTCAGGAGCTCTTTCATCCGAAATAGGCCACCAATCCGTGAGAACTTTAGTCCACCTGCCATCACTCTGCCTGGCAACATGTCCTGCCCAGTTCCATTTGAGTTTAGTAACGGTATCTCCTACATCTCGTGCCTTGGTGCGACTTCTGATTTCGACGTTTCTAACTCGGTCTTGTAGTTTAATACCGAGCATGGCTCGCTCCATGGCTCTCTGCGCTACTCGTATTTTAATTTTAAATGAAATATAAAAAAAAATATTATTCAGGACGCTAAACTAGAACACTAGGTATTATTAATAAAACAAACAAACAAACAAAATAATCCAAATTTCTTATAGCGTCACTGAAAAGGCCGCCACTCAGCATGTGTCAGAGTACCTTTCGGATACCCTGACGCTGATCTCCCGTGGATCTTCCTGAATATAATGCTACCTTCGATGCTTTGCTGGTTAGAACGTATAAAATAGCCAAGGAATATCAGGATCTTTAAGCGGCAAGTTGCTGAAAGACTTTATATTTGTAGCTCCTCTATTATAGACTGGTTTGTTCTTTTTGCGCACCATGGTATTCTGAGCATCTTTCTCCAGCATCACATCTCAAAAGCACTGATCTTGTTAGTATCCAGGCTTTTTAAACTCCATGTTTATGGAGATAGGTAGGTATATTAATGCTAGGTTACAATTGTTACAAACAACCTATCGTTGTTATCGGTTAGCTTGTTGTTCTTTCAACGATTATTTACGAATATGATAAAGTGAACCAAACATGAAACGATAAAAAATTACGTAATACGCAAATTTAGATGTAGGTATTGTCTGTCAAGCAGCGGCGTCCAAATGTATCTTCATCGTCGTTATGTCAGTTTGTACATAGATAAATTGATACTTTTTCAGTTAAATAAGCGTGAAATTATACAATGTTGCCACTGTTTTTATTTTAACTCATTTCCAATAGAAGGAAGGTTCTCAATTCGACAGATTTTTTTGTATGTATGTAGTAACATATCCGATATGACAATCTCCGAGAGTCGTAAACCGACCAAAAAAAATAATCTAAGGGGTATACCCCTGAAATGGTCCTATTGGTAGTTGCCACCAAGCCACGGTCTGAGGATGGGATCTTGGAGAAATCGATCGAAGTCGGTAGATCTTTTTTTATATATTTATTTCTAAAAGTACAATTTATACATAGATTATATCTAACTAATCTATTTAACCTAACCTATATCTAAGATTGGCCCTTGTGGCATTGTACCGAGGATGCTGGCGGCATTTCCTCACTGTATCGCAATACTGATGCGTTGTGCGAGGAAGTCGCCAGCTCTTCGGTCTTTAGTTACGTCCACCAGACGTTTCGCGATTTTGTTAATTTGGTGAATATAAATAAGGGCGGTTTTTTTTAAATCCTTAACTAACTTGCGTCCATTTCCGTCATATACGAGGGCTGATCCGAAAGTTTTTAGTTGCTCCGGTTCTGTTCATGCGATTTCAATAAAACTTACACCATTTTGAGGGATATTTCAATGACGCTTTAGGCGGTGTAAATTTGTTTCAGTACAGATTTTAGATATTTTTATTATTTTGTTTTACTTAGACGTGTCGAGCCTTACTCCAATGACCATGATACCGGTTTTTAAGATACTTTTTTAATGAGATGCTATGAACATCATTCGGTTATAAAACTATTTTATTTTATAGGTTCTAGTAATTGAAGACATTTCCGTTATTTTTAAGTACAAATTACGTGATATCCTTTACTTTAATCATAAATGAGTAGGCATCGAAAAAAATCGTAAACCATAAAATTGTATTTTCTAATATTTTAAAAATCATAATTCAATCAATAATATAGTTCTTCAATTATATGAAAAAAAGCAAAACGAGCTAAATTAAATATCCCGGGCATATTCAAGTACGGCTTTCAAAGATTTTCATAAAAAACATGCTTAAATGTGTCAGAAATTGCCAATTTTTCCATGCAATGTTAAATTTCATACAAAACAGCATTTTGTAAAATAAACATAATAAAAACACTATTCCCATTACATGCATACATTCATTAACCATAATAAGTATGGAAGTGTCCCTCACAATGATATCAATTTAATTTAAATCGCATGAATAGAACCGGAGCAACTAAAAACTTTCGGAACAGCCCTCGTAGTTAGGTTTAAAGAACTTTATTTCTCAAAGAAATTATACATTTCACTTCAGAGAAACTTAATTAAATTAACATTAGGTAACAATAACGTATCAGTACGCATTGCGAGTACGTGCATGCAATAAAGTAGGTATTTAACTAGAGCTTAAACTAATTTTAATACAGTAAGACCCAAGAACACATCTGCATTAAGGTATTTACAAATAAGCAGTTTCGCCTCACCACCGCGAGGAAAATAGGAAACCGGAAAATACCATTACATATACAATACCTATACAACAACAAGTGTAGGTTAAGTAGAATACCACTTTCAATTAGGTACGTTTAGTTAATTGGTTTTATGAACAATGTTAACACCTACTTTTAAGGTACAAATTTAATATTAAGTTTTTTTTAAGCATATTACCGACTAAGTTTAGAAAAAAGGCAACATAAGATAACAATACCAGTTAACAGTTGGTTAAGAATTATCTATTAAAAGTTATCTCACTAACAAAGTTCGCTATTACAACTTATATCTTAATCAATTGCGAATACAGTCTAATATTAATTGCGTGACCGGTACTAACAATGTTGCGCTGCTTGGCGACAGACCTTTGAGTTGTATTTCGTGTGTGGTCCTGGCACTCCCAGGGCCGGACTTAGATATTATTTATTAATTTTATTATTGATAACGAAATCTTTCAATTTTGTTTTAAAACTATTAAATGTTTTACATTCTTTTACATGATTAGGTAATTTATTGTAGAATTGTGCGCCTTCATATCCTATAGTTTTTTTGCCAAATGTTGTTCGAGTCGGTTGGAGGCTAAGGCTATTAGAATTGCGTAATGGGCGTAATCCTAGTTGAGTTTTGGTTTTAAATGTTATTTGTGAGCGAATTGTTTTGTCTAATATTTTTCTTATAAGTAAACATATATTATTAAAGTAAAGCTGGTCTAGTTTCATGATTTTAGTTTCCGAATAAATTTTAGCACTTGGAGTGAGAAAGTCGTAGTGAAACAATGTTTTTATGATTTTATTTTGGGCTATCTGTAAACCTTTAAGCGAAGTCTTATTAGCACGGCCCCATATTTCAACTAGGTAATTTAGGTGGGATTTTACTAAGGAGTTGTATATGGTGCACAGTACCGGACGCGGAAAACAATGCACTGTATTAAAAAGGCATCCTCGAAGCGACGATAGTTTAGATGTTATTTTGTTAATGTGCGGTTTCCAAGTTAGCTCACTGTCCATTATAAGTCCCAAATATTTTTCTTCTGATGATTTTTTTATTGATATTTTATTGATTGTTAGTGGAGTTTCATCGTTAACTTTTTTATTTTTCGCCTTAAATATCATGTAGCTGGTTTTTTCTATGTTGATAGTGAGTAAGTTTTTTTGATACCAGTTATATAGTTTATTGAGGTCATATTGAGCATTTGTTTTTATTTCATCTATCGAATTACCAAAATAAAAAACACATGTATCATCCGCATACAGACTAAGTTCTCCTCTCAACGAAACTTCCTTTATATTGTTGACATAAGTTAAAAACAGAAGTGGTCCTAAAATTGATCCCTGGGGAACACCGCATTTAATTTTTTGACGGGAACTTTCGTGTCTACCTATTTTCACAATTTGAAATCGGTTTTTTAAATAAGACTCGAACATTGTATAAGCCACGCCTGTAATACCAATGCTTTTAAGTTTTTCTAATAAGAGGTCATGACTTACCGTATCAAAAGCCTTTTTGAGGTCAATGAAGATACCTAAGGCTACTTTCTTATTGTCTATATTTGTTTTAATATCATTAACTAAGTCAATCGTTGCAGATAAAGTACTAGACTGGGGACGAAAACCGTATTGTTTGTCAAAAAGAAAATTAATTTGTGTAAGATAGGTATTTAAGCGCTGATAAATAATCTTTTCAAATATTTTGGACATTATTGGTAAAACAGAGACAGGCCGGTAATTCCCTGGTTCTGCTTTATTTCCTGATTTGTAAATAGGCGAAACCTTGGCTATCTTTAGTGAATCTGGAAATATGCCATTTTTCAAACAGTGATTAATGCTATTGGTGAGTTTAGGAACTATATGCCGTGATATACATTTTACAGACTTGGTTGTGACTTTGTCTATACCAGCACTGCAGTTAGAATCTAAGTTAGTAATTATTCTGGATACCTCTGCTTCGTCACAGGGTGCTAGCGTTTTCAGCATCACGTCGGTGGTGGCACTGTTAGTTTTGCATGTACTAGCATTAAAGTTTTGGTGTTCTAAAATATTATTAGCTAACTGTTGACCTATTGTAGCAAAGTAGGTGTTGAAATGTTCACATATTTCTTTTGCATTGGTGATTTCCCCCGTCCTTGTTACTAGCTTTGGAGGCGTGCTTTCGTTTTTTCTTTTATTATTTGATAGACTTGTTATCAGCTGCCACATTTGCTTAGGATCGTTTTTACAATTTTGAAAAGAGTCAAAGTAATACTTGTTTTTCGTTTTGTTGATTAAGATTGTCGTTTCATTCCTTTCTTTTTTATACTGTAATGATAATTGGTCGCATCCCGGGTTTGTTTTCAATTGCTGCCATAGTATATTTCTCTTATTAATCTTTTGTATTATGTCTTTATTTATCCAGTTCTTTTTTGGCGGGTTCAAGATCTTTGTTTTTATTACTGTGCTGTCCATAACTATGGTCTTTATTGAGTCATGTATTGTCTCAAAATCCAAAGACACACTTTCAAAACCCTGTTCAGCTAATTTGTGTAAGACTTCATAATTGACCGCTTCATACTTCGTTTTGGCATGAAGGCATACCTTAGTTTTTTTCAGTCCAAGAATAATTTGCTTGTGATCCGATATTGAAGAGTCCGCGAGTGCGATATGAATATTTTTATCATTTATATTCGACAATACATGATCCAGAATACTGTTTGTTGTTGATGTTGATCGCGTTGAGTATTGTATGTCTAATTTATTTAAAACATTGTATCCGTTTTCCTTAAGCATGTCAGTATATATTTTAGAATCCGTTTTCTCTTCTAGTAAATTTATATTAAAGTCACCAAAGACAATGGTAGGTTGCGATCGTGGCAATTGTATTTCAAAGTCTTCCATAAAATTATTTAGGTTGGTATCGCCGGGTTTATAAATAAGTCCAATGTTTAGGTTAAATTTATGTGTGTGTATCCATAAGTAATTGTTTCCGTTGGTGTATTTACTTGCAATTAAATCATGTTTTAAATTCTTGTGGATATAAATAGATACACCTCCTCCTCTTCTATCTGTTCTGTAATTGTAATAATGTTCATAGTTAGGAATATCCAAGAATGAAGCTTCTTCCTCCGACTTTATCCACGTTTCAGTAAGCAATATTAGGTGGACTTGCATACTTATCATCTTTATGACACATTTTAGTTCATCTAGCTTCCCGTGCCTTACAAGACTTCTGATGTTTGTGTAAAAGAAGTTAAATGAGTCTTCTACAGGTTTCAACTCGTTATAAGATGTTATTATTTGGTGCGTTATTAGTGGGTCATTTGGACTGCTGATGTCTCTTGGCTGTTCGGACCGCCATCGTTTTTTGCCAATAATACAATTTTGGGATTTCCCTTAATATACTTTATTGTTAAATTTTTTTCTCCATTTTCTATCCTGCCTGAGAGTTCCTCGCGCAACTGTTTCAAGTGTGCCTGTTGGGTTTGTGTTCGATCGCCAAATATTTTAACATGTTCGTGCTGATAATTGTAACGGTTTTGTAGAATGTCTTTGACAATTTTACTGGAGTCGAAACATACTTTTAGGGGACGATTCAACCCTTCTTTGTATTTTCCGATCCGAATAACTTTTATTGGTTGTGGAGCGTCAGCTGTCTGGAGTACTAATTTCAATATATCTTCGATCGCGTTACGATCTTTCGCTATTCTCTCCTGAAAAGTGTTACCGTCTGCTTCAGCCACACCTAAAATCATAATATTTTTTTGTCTCTCTGACCTCTCCATTATCTCACTGATAAGTTGATCTACTGATGGTTGGTAAGTGGAACTGTTTTGTTTTTGAAGAGCTTCTACTTTATCTTCAAGAGATTTAATTTTCTCGTCCGCGTGGTCGCACTTTTCTTTCATGTTAGATAGTTCGCTGAACATTTTAGAGTGTTCGGAAGCCAGATAGTCTGTAGCGTTTTGAATACCATCAATTTTAGATTTAATTTGTATCATATCATGCTGGACCGACGTGAAGTACTGGTTCTGGGACGTAGAAAGTTGTTCGAACATAGTTTCCAATTTTTTCGAAAGATTTCCTATTTCTCGTACACACTCACAATCCGACTCTGGATTTTTGCGCTTACGCAGCGGTGTGCTATTGTCCAGTTTCGCTAAGCTCGACAGGTCTGGTTGCGATGCACAGGTACGATCCATACCTTGTGTCGGAGATCTCCCGCCGGACATTTTGTTAGCCGATAATTACTTTTTGGCAGTTTGTTTTAGTGGCAATAAGGTTCACTCCCCTAACGTAGTTGTTGTGTGAAAGAGTTAAAAAATCGCAACTGTCTCGTTTCCCCGAGGTGATTAGTGACACTGGTTTAGTTTTAAAACGTTGTAATATAACGGCGCGTCGTGCATCTAAGTTAAGTCTTAATTGACTGCATTTAGAGTCTTTTTTTTTGATAACACCTATTTAAATATTTATTTTTTTAATTTCACAACACGTCCACTCGCGATGCTTACTTGGCGAAAGTTACTTATCTCTCCCCATAATACCCGTACCGTACCTACGGTATAGATATGTACAATACAAATTTATATGCAAGGGGGTCTACTTTCCTCTGCAGCTGACTGTACAGTCAAAGACAAAATAAGTTGTGTACAAAAATGTTCAAAAATATGTCCCAGTGCACTCTAATTCTGTGTAATAAGAACCTCGTAACATATTTATGAGCGGATTCTTTCGATACTTATTTTTGCACTTGACTGTACAAGTGTACATAGCATAGCAACCCAAGTTACGCAGATACCAGTGATTACCGCCACAGTAATGATACTAATGATGCCCCCAACTAATCGGAACTCTAGTACACTCTAAAACCATGTCGAAATGACATAGTATGAAGGGTTCACGGAAAGAATTTAACATGTCTAGTCAATTCAAATTACAGAAGGAAAAACTTACTTTTAACAGAATAAGATGTGAATTTGCCCTGATTTTTTTAGGCACTGGACATGTTTTTTTCCGTGGACGCTTCATATTTTATAGTAAGATATTTCTTACAATCGGATGTAGCTGTAGGTTTAACGTGGGTTTAACGTTACTTTGACATATTTTGCGAAAGTGCTATACTTATAGCCAGGCTTTTATTGAAAACGATTAATTGGAAGCAGATTCTTAATCGTTACCCTGAGGATTGTTTAATTAAAATCTCAATATTCAAAGTTATATTTAACTTACTAAGAAAAGTTCATTACAAGAAGCAGTTTTAAATAAATCGTTAACTAGTAATCGCGACCACTCGTAGCGTTTGACAATAAAACAGTACAAGCGTTACATTGACCGTTACAAGGAAATTAAATTAATTGTAGGTCATCATCATCATCATATCAGCCGAAAGAAGTCCACTGCTGAACACAGGCCCCTTAAAGTTTGCCACAATGGCCGGTCCTGCGCCACCCGCATCAGTCTACCTAATAATTAGGTATCTTGTATTGCTAGTAATGCGTATAACCATCCATTTTCGTAAAAATCTGTCACTGTACCTATAGCAGAGATCATACTACAGTGGTAATGTGAGGCGTTCCGACCTGCTATCATAGAGAATACTTAACCGGTACCAATGTTCAGTTCAGTTCAGTCCGGAACTCACGGCCAGACGGACTGCTCGCGTCACATGTTACATAACTTACTGTTTTTGTGTTTATCAACCGTTTTCGGTGAGTTTTGTGTGAAATACTTAAGCCTTTAACACGTCTTGTGTTTGACACCAACATGTGGCCTTTTCGCGCCTATCTCTTTTCCTTTATATTGATTAAAAAGGGACGGATAGCCGCGAGAAGGCCGCGTATTGCTGTCAAACACTAAATGTTGCGGTTTAGTAGAAAGTCCCACTTTGTTGGGTGCCATAAGGGCGCTTTGACATTTTATTCGTATAAAGGTACAAGCCAATTGCATCCTTATAGTAAGCGTCAAAGTATGACTTTTTAAATAAGACGCTCACATGTTAAGCGAGGTCCCATAATGCAGTTGTTTAGTAAAGTGTTGTTGTATTATTTTCTTAAATATTTACCTATACCTACTTAATTATTTTAAGTTGTTCAATTTATTACTTGTATACTAGTGATAATAATGTGTCGTATCGTTTGGCAGATTTTATATTTATTCAATGAGGCAAGGTTGTGATTATGACGTCATAATTGTTTGTTGTCAAAACAAAGTAGGTACCGCTTACCTATAAGCACTGTTTGTGACATTTTATTTAACCGCAACTAACTGTTTGCTGTTTATAGCTGTTTATATTATATTTATATATTATCTTATTTACCTACAATTTAAATAAATAATATGTTTATGGCTTGATATTTAAACAACATTTACGATACAAAAACCTGCTCTTCGCGACTCCAATCTCGTAAGATAAGGAAAATAATACCAAAGAGATAAAATCCGGTCTAACTCAAAATAATGGGTATCATTGTTAACCCACGTGTTTCACGATATTTGTCAAAAATGTGTAATGCTATGGGAAGTCAGACATTTTTGTTTACTGTTTTTAGCGTTACCAAAACGGAACCCTTATAATTTCGCCATGTAGTTTGTCCGTCTGTCAGTCTGTCCGCAGAATAGCTCAGGGGCAGTTTATACTATAAATCTGCAATTTGTTACATATTAATCATGCCAATAAAGTGGTATAATAAAAATTTGAAAAAAAAAATCGGTTACCTCCCCAACTGGTGAAGTGGGGATGATTTTTTTTATTTGCTGTAGGTAACCCTATAGTGTGGGTAGGTATCTTAACAGAAACTTTTTTTCTAAAGTCAATATTTTCGGAGATAATCGCTCCAGAAAAAAAAACAATGTGTGTCCCCCTGACTGGTCTAACTTTTGATCCGTAGGTCCAAAAAATATGAAAAAAATCGGGAATGGCTTATAGAATACTTTAAAATTAAACTTTTAGAACATAATCGGCCCTGTCGTTTTTGAATAACTACGGAAGAGCATGTCGGGCCATGCTCAGTGTAGGGTACACTGAGCATGGCCCGACATGCTCTTGGCCGGTTTTTATTTATGTTTTCTACTGACAAACTATATGCTTAAGACAATAGTAGGTATATAGTTCTAGTGCTGTAGCCTGGCGTCAGTCTCTTTTTTGTGGTTCAGTGGAGCTTAGGCCAATTCAGATAATAGAACACATGTGGTAATATAATAATAATAACAAATTCATAATTAATCAATGTCACCGCGACATGCTAATACGAATAAGAATAATGTCATGTCAACTTTTTTACAACTTAAACAGATCAACTCGTAAATCGAGCGTTAGCGCACTAACCAAAAGTTAATAAATT
This sequence comes from Thaumatotibia leucotreta, assembly GCA_025490895.1. Lineage (NCBI taxonomy): Eukaryota > Metazoa > Arthropoda > Insecta > Lepidoptera > Tortricidae > Thaumatotibia > Thaumatotibia leucotreta. The sequence continues at coordinate 4,866 of JALPQI010013623.1, read as the reverse complement.
TAACGTTTGTCAAAAATCAAATGGACCTAAACATTTAAACCCGAATTAGATAACCCTAAATGTACACACGTAGGATTTAGTGATTAACATAAAGCCGCGTTTTCACTTAGTGTTCAGAGCGAGTATTCGCTTGTTCGTGGGCTGACGAACGAACATTTTGCTATGTGAATTATTATTTTCATCTGCCCAAGAACAAACGAATGTTCGCTCAGAACGCTAAATGAAAACGCGGCTTTAGGCTGTGGTCCTTATGCGACACTTGAACGCAAATTTATAGCTGCATCCGCTGCATACATAATGGACTTATCGACCGCTAAATTCATTTGTAAACAATGACACTTTTTGAGTTAACTATCATTAACGTCAGACATTGTGTGCCAACTGGCAGTTAACTGATAACGTCTGCTGACAACCAAAACTCACTATAAAAACTCAAAAAACTGTCGCTACTTTTAGCAACCTCTTATGTCAGTATTGAATCAGAACTGAGATAAGATCTCTATTTCAAGTAGGTATTTGTTACTCAGTAAGTTTTGGTTGTCCACCGATGATAACTGACTAACTTATTGTTGTCTTCTTATAGTGACAGATCACTGTAATTCTCCATAAATGTAGATAGTTTATGTCAACAACATGCTTACCTATTTCATTATAAGGTAAATGTCATATTGTTTTGAGCGCTATTATATAGGGTAAGTTGTGGATCAATGAAACAACTAAATTTCAAACCATTGTATCTCTGGTGTTTTTGAAGTTACGAGTGAGATATTGTGTTCGAAGATAAACATTTCAGTTGGCTATCGAATCGCATTCTTGGTTTCTAATTATTTTCAATAATATATGTGTTATGCAACTTTAAACAAAAAATGAGATTTATTTCATTGTGTCCTCGTGCATGTATTCAATGAAACACCTGAATTTTTACATTGAAACAGACTTAACCAACATTGGAACTGTGTTATATGTAACATATATATAAGTACGCTGCCAATGAATACAAAATAAAGGAAAGTTAATAATAACGGTAGGCTGGAGTAGCTTTAGTTTAGTAGGATTCTAATTTGTTAAATGATTAATAAGACCACTGAAAGATATATTAAATCGAAAGAATGTTTCATTGTATACAACCCAAGTTTCATAGTAGCTTAACAATGTCGTCGATAACTGCGACATTTTGCAAAAAAAGTTATGTTTTATGTACAATCAAATAACTGTACATTCAAATAACTTTTACTTAAAATCAGGGCAACAAAATTTTCCATACAAAATAATTCGGCGCGCAATGTAAAGCAACATACGCGAGTTAAGCACTTGTTGACAGCTAATTTCAAAAGCAGATGACGTAACTGCCAAATCAACAAAAACAAATGTTCGTAACTACATTGCTGCTTCGATAATCTTAAAAAAATTCTGTGGGGTCTAAATTAAGAGTAACTTTAAAAAAACCTTGTAATCCATGATTACACTAATGAATCCCATGCCTGGTTTAATTGATCGCCCGTATTAGATTTACACACTGTATATTATGTGGTTGTTCTTAGTAAAATTCTTGGGAAGATTAATTTATTAACGAATCTTTATGACGTTGGCGCATTAAGCAACCGAAAAATGTTCAAATCACATATTAATACAATATGTAGGAACGTAGGAGAAGTAGTAAAAAATATGTTTTATTACCACTATTACTACGCATATAATTTTACGAAATATTTAATATACATATAATATAATTATACTAGTCAACCAAAAATATTAGAAATGTACTACTTAGACTCTCTTGTACCACCCGGGTTTAGCCAAATAACCAGATATTCACCAGCAGGAGCTAAAGTGACCATTTTACTGGTCAGTGTTTAACCCTAGGTTATACAAGTGGGCGTTAATAGGTTGATAATGATGTGCTAAACATGAAACATGTTTAAATAAACAGTCTCATAGAATAGTAACCTTTTGCAATTTCACATTCGGTGTACAATAAAACTATACAGTACACAACGAAACATGGACCTGTTTTATTGTACATTACATAAAAATGTTTCATTGTGAGACACCAGGGTATTATTTTAAACTAAATAAAAAAACGAGGCCAAAACTTGAACTAATTTTAACAGTATTTAGCTTAAGATAAACTTGAATATATATACAATACAACAAAAATATAAATACAACCAAACAATTCTCTGTATTCTTACAAAAAATTACGAAATATAAATAAAAATTGTTACTTTTCCTGGTTCAATTCGCTTTGTAGCATGTAGCGACGTGCTCCTTCTGCGATCGTCGCTCGCACCCTGGGGAGTTGTGGAGGGTCCCTAAGCTCGTCCTTGTTTGATAGACGGGGCTAGCCGTTAAGGTCAGGTTTCCGAGATATAGCAAAGTTTCATTGTGTCCGTTTGTGTCAATGTTCCACAACTAACCCTACCGGTAAATAAAGAGGTTAATGCATACCTATGTAGAACAGGGGGTTTACCACGACGTACTAATGCGATTCAGTTTAGGTTCAGGGAAAGGGACAGTGATATACGACTCGTATAGCCTATCCTTTTTTCTCAGTCATCTCTCAGATATGTATCAGTTTCCTAGTACCTATATTTATTTTTTATTTTTATTATTATTTATTTATCAACATACAAAATATACAGTGACATAAAAACAAAGTCTCACAAAACAGTTTTCACAGTTTGACTGTGGGATCGTGCAGTCTCTACTCTCTTATATAAAAAATTATAATTTTCTTACTTAACGTACACCTAATAAGGCTCTAAATTTTTTAAATGATATTACTGGCAAGGTAACTTTTCAGCTTTTTACTGAATTTCACTTTATTGGCTTCCAGCCTGATGTCTGTGGGCATTTAATTAAATGTTTATCTCTCCTGATCGTAAAGTTCAATTTTAGTATGTAATTTTGGTCGAACGTATTTTTATTTAAACTTAATCGCTTTTCCTCAAAATCGAAATGAAAAGTAGAGTGCTTAACTCGGGTATAAGTGATCCATTTACCCTCGAATCATGGGCGTTCTTTACGTTCGAGCGCCTGAAATATCTGAGGTGCAATGGGTCACTTTCGACCCTTGGTTAACAATCTACTATTGCTAATATTCTCTACATTTAAATTTTTTACTTATCCTATTGTTCTGAGTTCGAACCGTTTTCATTGCTCTTCAGCGGATTATGTCATTCTTTAATTGGCAAACAAGTCACGTGCACGGAAACGATACGATAATTACCCAATTGAACATACAATGAACTGTGTAAATACGGCTAAACTGCTTTGGATCTATACACAAAATGCAATGGAACTAATGTAGCAATGTACCAAGGAGAAGTTTCATAAGTTGCGAAACTTATGTTCTCGGAAAATAAAATTTTACTAGCAATCTAATCATGCCAAAACCGTTGTATATAAATGCCTTTTAAGGCACATTTTATGCCTTGTTGACTCAAATGTGAAATACAATGTGCTTCATAACACTTTTATGTAAGTTCTCATGGAAACATTCTCAATGAGAACTTATTCTTAAATTCTCATGAAAATTCTCGGAAATTCCCGAGTATATCCCCGTGAGAATGTTCTGCAACTTGTACATTGCTAAACTAGTGTAATGAAAAGCAGTTGCTGTAATGCGATTGTCAACTCTTGTTAATTTGGCAACTACGAAACGTATGGCCGCCCAGAGACCTATTAAAAGGTCTAAAATTCAAATTCAATTAATTTAATGTTAAGAAAAACACATGTCAAAAAATATATATACAAAATTAAAATACCTAAATACAATCTATAAAATTAACTTAATTCTAATAAGTGAAAAAATCATACTCAAAATGTCACACAACAGTCTCCTTAATAAAAGGAAATTCTATTCTATTTCCTACATGATTAATTCAAATTTCATTGTCAAATTTTATTGTCTGGGTGGCCGGAGGTTAATTATATGGAACTTTCTTCTTATACAAAGTTTATTAAAATCTCTTATCAAAAAGGGAAATTTCCATACAAACATCGGTACCATGTTCATTAATATCAGGTTCGCACTTGTACATGAAAATTATTAGCTAATGGTGCATTCAATTATTTCAGAATATCCTAAGCCATGGGTAAAGTAGCGACAGCAGACGCCCTGCGGTTCATGACCGAGTGCCTGAAGGCGGTAGGGACAGCAGCGAAGGCCGCGGAACAGCAAGCAGAGCTGCTGCTGCAGGCTGACCGGCTAGGACATCCTAGCCATGGGATGAACAGACTTGGTATGTAACAGCATAAGGTCATGAGGGGCAAATGCAACTATGAGGTAAATCCGACTAATTGAAATACCTACTCTTAGGTATCTTCCAAAAGTTCTTAAAAACAGATTAAAAGAAATGTCCATTAGTTGAATTTACCTCATAGTTGTATTTGTCCCGCATCCCTTATAGCAGCTATAATTATGAAAGAGTTTATGTAAATATCATCATCATAGGCATTGCACATCTTTGCAGATGATTTAAACAGTGTCTGTTTGTAAAAGACGTCGTTATTCGTGGCTAAAAATGCTCGGAAAAGGTACATGCGTCTTGCGATACAAATGTTGTTGTTGCACAATCAATGCCAGCCTCCTGGCAAGCTTGCCGCTTGTTGCGCTATAGGCTATAAATCTTTCAACCACGCATCGTCGTGGGGTTTCTGGTCTTTTGTGATCGCACGCCTCCAGTTATCGCAGTTCTCAGCAAGATCTTGCCAGCGGCCTTACCGCGAACTTTGAAATCCGCAACTTTCGAGGATTTGTCTCTCTCACTAAAATGACTCCTTCGTTGCAGTGACAGAGAAAAATCCTCGAAATTTACGACTTTCGATTTTCACGTTAAAAGGCCTGGTGCCAGGTGCGGCAAT
>JALPQI010013622.1:0-27777 GCA_025490895.1 Thaumatotibia leucotreta | reverse complement strand
TAATATAGAGTACTATATCTCAATAATGTTATCTTACTTAATGATAGTCGTTAGTGGATTTTGGTGCGCAAACTAATGTTTTTATTCAGAAAAGTTATTAAATTCATTTTGTTTGCAATTTTACTAACACTTTGTATTTTTTTTGAAAGTGTTAATTTTCGTTTCCATACAAAAATCGTGTGTCCTACCTAAGACATCTCATAATTTGAGGTCATGAAAATGCACAATTGTTTTTTGGAACCTGTAATCTTTTTGGCATTTCTAAATTAATGTTTTAATTTGCAATGATACAATTTAAATTATTTAAATTAAAAACAATGAAAATAAATACAAAACTTATTAAAATATCGTGTCTCATTTTTCAATCCCGAATGATACCTCACGTAAGTTACCTCAAATACTACGAAACTATCAGAATTTCCGGGTAACGACGATATTTTTTTAATAACGGCAACAGCACCTTCAAGTTGTGCAACTTGAGGAAAGAAATCGCCATTTTGTTTTCTGTGATAGTGCCCTTCAAGGTGATCGACGCTTTTGTCTCGGGAAGTTTTAATATTTTTCAGCGAGAATATGCAAGGTAAGAATGCAGATTTACTATATTATTTATTTTATGTGTGTTTATAGACAATTTCTTTCAACAATCAAACTCTTCGGGGTCCTACTACTTCAAAACCCATGACGAAAATTGTTGTTTAGGTTATGTCTGCATGTGTTATTGATTCACGAATGATACGTGTGTTACCATATGTGTTACGTAACATTCGTGATCGATTGTTAAGAGTAGTGTACACTGCAAAATCCAACATTAAAAGGTTAGACAATCGTCTTTATTGTGCGAAATGTGATTTTTAAGCATTTTTAAAAATTCAAAAAGACTCAATAGGAAAAAAAATCGTGTATAAGCCAATTATTGAACAGTTTTTATTTATTTATTTTTGATGATCAGATACTTATTTTATTTTTTACATATGGATATATGAAGAGGAGTAATAAAGTTAGTTTAAATAAATTATATATGAAAATAACATAAGTACGGCACATATTCTTAAAAATGAAACCTACTTTGGTAATTGCTGATTTTCTAACTAAGTGGCTAAAATCGGCTTGTACAAGTTATTATATCTCTTGACTTTGTTTCTCCATTTGTAAAGTAAATATATAAGCGTTCGTTGTAAATTCCCCAAATACCGGTGCTAAATACTTATTGTAATTTAATATTAAAATTATTATGCGATTTACATTTCAATACAATATTTTTTATTGCATATAAAACACATGATACAGATTACAGGGAATAAAACAATTTAAGAAAAAAGTGCCCTTTAGTGCTTGGTCCCCTTAGCAATCTCATGTCATTGTTCTTATGAATAACGACAGATATATTTATACATGATCGACCACAGACGCTTATTTTAAAAAAAATTGGCAAACCGTTTAAAAAAATATTTTATTTGTCTATTTAGATGGCATTATCTGCGGCGGAAAAACAGAAGCGGTACCGAGAGCGGATGCGAGCAAACAACCCAGAAATTTTTGGTCATATGAATACTTAATATTTTAATAAAATAAACGGTTCATTATGATTACATATTGTTTTATTACATTTGCATTGTATTAACTTATGCCTACTTCTCATTTATTTTTACAATAAAAAACCTGGTATTTTTTAGGATTTTTCTTAACCATGTGTACTAAGCCTAAGAGAGTTCACTAGTGTTACCTACTTCACGTATGTTACCGTGTGTTACAAATTCACGACTGTTACTGTACAATTTTTCGCGGCCGTACTCTACTACGTGTTTGCTTTCCAGCGTCGATATCATCACTGGGATTTGAAACTAGGGGATATGAAAATAATTGTGATCAAAATACTTATTTAACTAAAACGTTATGATAATAATTGTATTGTTTCAACTACGTACAAATGTACACACAAATTATACACCACCCTGCATTCGATTTCCTGACTTCGATTATTAGCTAAAACAAAATATCAAAAGCTCGTATCTCTTACAAAAAAACAAACAAAATTCAACCTGAAGATCTGTAGAGTAGAGCTCATATTGCAACGATACTATTGGGAAAATTATGAGGTTCGGGATTTAGGAGATCAATGTATACGCCTCTTGGGAGAAGGATATATGCGCCTAAGATTCCTTCGGCGCTTATGACGTTATTATACCGAAGTGTAAGTGTTACGTTAGTATGTTATGTGATTTATTGTTTGCTACTGACTAACTGGATTTGCTGCTAATTTTATGATGTTTCTGAGTTATGGGTCGTTTGTTCGGGATATGTGTTTAGGCTTTTAGGAGTCGATTTTGCTTGACGAATATAGAGGGTGGGATAAACATAGTAGTGATCCAAGTAAGCGACCATTTTGTGTCGTATTTTGATGAGGAAAAAAACGTGGAAAAAACCTATTGTATTTTTATCGGACCGGGTACCCAAGATAATCCTCTCTCCTCTGAAAAAAATGTTTATTTTTCGCGACACAAGCCTTAATTGAGTTTTCCGTGGGACTAGATTGATTTGTGGTCGTTTTCTAAAAAAATCCCGGAAACATTTTTGTCAAGATCTAGACATGTTTGAGCTCATTCGAATCAGAATCACAAATTGATTATTTATAAGCTAGATAATGAACCTGACGCTAAATAGTTAGTACTGTGTTCCGGTTTGGGGGTAAGATAGCCGATGTAATTACTGGCATAGATAGAGGCAATCCATCAAGTCCTCAGGGTAGGCAGCGCATAGGCGATTTTTTGGTCACTAAGTCCTGTCCATGGGCCTCAGTTCCTGCTTTCCGTCAGGTGGGCTGAGAGATCGTTTGTCTACCTTCGAAGAATTTCTTTACGTTACGTATTTTGTATAAATTTACTACAAGCGTCACGTAATCCTAACGTCACGTATCCTTAAAATCGAGTCATGTAAATGTTCACACCGTATACACACACACACACACACACACACACACACACACACACACACACACACACACACACACAGTCTCGAGCTCTGAATATGGTAGCATTGTAAATACATTAGTACTAATCTAATCTGGTGATTTATCTGCAAAGTAATAACGAGCATGAATGTACCTACTGTAATTTTGGTTCTCCGACTGACAATTAGTTTGGGACCGGTCTGAAAATCAGCGCCTGGTAGCCTGGCCTGGCATACACTGAGACTGGTACCCTTTGCCCTTAGTTATATTTTGTCCTAATTATTTGATTTGTACTGTTTTCTTTTTATTGCTTTGTATAAATTTTATTTTTTATGATATTATAGATTTTAAGATATGTTTGTGGCAATAAGTAATTTTTACTCTCATTCTAATATAAACTTAAAATTTGTACAATAATTTTCGGAATATTATTTTTTATTAGATCGAATGAGTCAAAACACATCTAGATCTGTAAGATAGTACGGTCAAATCGTATATTAAACTCGCAAAACATGTAGTAAAGCTGCATTTTTGGTATGTTATTTAGACACCATAGGGCAATATAAAACCACATTTTGCAAGCAAAAAAAAGTTGTGCTAGCTGCGTTATACGTGAAAAACTGTGAAATTAACTGTCTATTTTTAGTTTCTGATTTTTATAAAAAAAGCCTTACGTTTTTTGACAATATGTATCAGGTAACGTTTAAAGATGAATGAATTTGTAACAAGATGAGATAACATGCATTACCATAGGTCTTATAGTTTCAGAGATTCGAGACTTCAAATAGTACCCTGTTTTGTAAACTAGATAAAATGTTGAGTTTTGCTAACGTTTTTGGTTTAATATCGCCTTACCTAATTATGCTACGAAAAACATGAAATAATTACATTATAGCGCAATTAATATTCTTTCATTTAAGGGTAAAATCAGGTCAGTAAACTTTGTAATTGAAACTAAAAACGCGTAAGTCAAAAGGCAGTAGGCCCGCTATCTAAGTTTTTCATACAAATCGCAAGTCGTGTTGCAAAGCTGCAATTTTAGTATATTATATAGGCCCTATAAGGACGTACAAAAATGCGTATTACAAGAAAAATAAAACAGGAATTTCGGCATAGGACGAAAAAAACTGAAAAAATATTGGACTTCTTTTACTTTTTGACGTTTAATTAAAAAACTATTATCTTTTTGATACTGATTGCTAGAAAACTTAGAAAGAATATTAAATTTGAAAGGATTTGAGCTACCTTGCATTACCCTAAATTATATAGATTTAGAGATACGACATTTCAAAATGTGCCCTTCATTAAGTTAAGAAAATAAATGCATGTTTGAAGCCTCGTATACCCCCGAACTATAAGACTTACAGTAATTGTTATCGGCTCAATTTGTTCCAAATTTAATGTAGTTATTATCTACAATTACTTTTTTTTTCTTAGCGCGAACGTTTTGCCAATATTTTAGTGAATAGCTTTAACGTAACCTAAAATTTGTTTATGTTTTGATAAAAGGGCACTTTATGAAATGTCGTATCTCAAAATATATATAACTTACTGTGATGCAACGTAGCTCAAATCCTTTCAAATTTAATGTTCTTTCTTAGTTTTATAGCAATCAGTATCAAAAAGATAATAGATTTTTAGTTAAACGTCAAAAACTAAAAAAAGTGCGAATTATTTTCCGTTTTTTACGTCCTATGCCCAAATTATTTTTTTGTTTTTCTTTTAATATGCATTTTCGTATATATCTATAAGGCCTTTATAATATACCAAAATTGCAGCTTTGCAACTCGACTTGCGATTTGTATGAAATACTTAGATAGCGGGCCTCCTGCCTTTGGAATTTCGGGTTTATACTTTCAACTGCAAAGTTCACTGACCTAATTTTACCCTTAAATTAAAGAAAATTAAGTGCGCTATAAGGTCATTATTGCATGTTTTTCGTAGCATAATTAGGTGAGGCGATATTAAGTCGAAAACGTTAGCAAAACACAAAATTTTATCTAGTTTACAAAAAGGGGCACTTTTTAAAGTCTCGAATCTCTGAAACTATAAGACTTACGGTAATGCATGTTAGCTCAACTTGTTGGAAATTTATTAGTCTTTAAACGTTTATTTACATATGATATCAAAAAATGTAAGGTTTTTTAAATAAAAATCAGAAACTAAAAAATGGCCGTATATTTCGCAGTTTTTCACGTACTACCCAGCTAGCACAACTTTTTTTTGCTTGCAAAATATGGTTTTATACTGTCCTATGGTGTCTAAACAACATACCAAAAATGCAGCGATACTACTTGATTTGCGAGTTTAGGGTAAAATTATGTACGATTTGACCGTACTAAGAAGCAGGTGTTCGGTTTTGTTTTGGGAAACCGCCCTTGTTTATTTTAGAAAGCATAGTTATGTAGATAATTATGTGTTTACTATGAATAAACCATTGCATTTGAATTTGTGTAAGGTAAGTGGATGCGGGTGGCGCAGGACCGGTCATTGTGGCAATCTTTGGGGGAGGCCTATGTTCAGCAGTGGACGTCTTTCGGCTGACATGATGATGATAATGATGAAGGTGGGGTAAGATGAAAGTTTTTTTTAGTACAGATGGTGTACTTTTTAGGCTCTAGTGTGAGAAGTGGGTAATTTTACATCAAGTCCAAAACTTCGGAGGGCCATCTGTACTAAAAAATGGTCTCATCGGAAGATCAGCGCTGGCTCACGCCAGCAAAATGCTGAGATGAGACCATTTCGTGGCACCTTTTCTTTTTCTTTATATTTATCTACTTTGTCCTTTTAATGTATGTAATGTGTGTCACGAATTAATTATTTTCTATTTCTATTTCTATTCTATAAAAACGTCGTACGAGACACGTGCAAAAACGAAATTTGTAACTCGTGTCGATTTAAAACATCGCCACTCGTTTCGAATTTCATGGTTTTCGCACTTGTGTCGTAATGTACTATTTTAATGTTCGCTTGGTACCCACATCACAAGCCTTAATTGAGCTTAACGTGGGACTAAGTCGATTTGTGTAAGATGTCCCAAGATATTTATTTATGGTGGTTTATTTTATGATGTAAGATAAAAAGTCGTCCTTCTGCGTATACAGGTAACTTTTTGTTTTATCCCATCAAAAACCGTTTCATTTTACCCCATCTTATCTTAGGTGTAAGATTACACAATGATGTTTATTTTATTACGCGTTACGCCTATAAACATTGAGTCACGCATAAACGATATGATAATCCCCAAAACAGTTAATCCCCAAAGACACAAAGCTCGTCGCTATTAATATGTACGTCATGTTAACTCGTTACCCCGGGGAGTCAACAAACTGTCAAATTAGGCTCATTAGATGTCAAATATAACGGCGTTGAAGTTTGTGTGGGTAATACCATATCGCTACCCCAATATTACACGGTTCTATGTTACATTTTCGAGGTAATTGAATTTGGACTAAATGTCAATATGACAATGTTCAAATTTCTAGTTGATGAAAGTGCAACATAGAACCTTGTAATATTGGGGCGGCGATATTACAATGAGGGTTTTTTATACTTTTTAGTACAGATGGTGCCATGGTTAGGCTCTAGTGAGAGAAGTGGCTCATTTTACGTCAGGTCCAAAACTTCGGACGGCCATCTGTAAAAAACGTCGTACGAAACACGTGCAAAAAGGAAATTCGTAACTCGTGTCGATTTAAAACACTCCTTTCGGTCATGTTTTAAAACATCGCCATTTCGGATTTCCTGTTTTTCGCACTTGTGTCGTAATGTACTATTTTCTACCATTATGGGGCGGTGAGATGGCAGCGCTGTGCGCAAACTGTCAAAATAAATATGCGCCTTTAATTTTCAATATTTTATTAGGTTTATTTATTATGAAAACCATTACTTAAAGAATATTGTTTTCTAAAAAAAAATAGATCCAAGTCAATTCCCATGAAATGAACACAGTTAGATTTTTTTTTGTACCAGTGACTTTGCGCGTCTAATTTAGAGCTCAATCTTCAGTTTGACGATCGTTTATTAGTTGTAATCTATTACAAAATAAATAAACTTCGAAATAAAATAGAATTTCGATATTTTATGTCCAGTATCTATTAATATTATGAATCTGACAGCTGTTTGGACCAGACGCCTACTCTAGCGCCGCCTGGTGGCAGAAAAAATACCGAAAACCCTCATTTGTGAATTTCGAGCATTTGCCTCTGTCACTCAATCGCAAGTGTTATTGGCGTGACAAGGATAGATGCTCAAATGTATGTTTTTAGAAGGTTGCAGGAGGGTTTCAACAGTCTTTTCTAAGATGCCATTATGCAATAATATAAGATGAAGTGACAATGAACAGGCCACATTGCACGCAGAGCAGATGGTCGATGGGGTCGAAAAGTGCTAGAGTGGAGATCACGGCTAGGCAAACGCAGCGTAGGACGTCCAGACGGACAGACGACCTTATGAAGGTCGCCGGGAGACGCTGGATGCAGGTCGCATCTAACCGGTACATGTGGAGGTCCAGAGGGGAGGCCTATGTTCAGCAGTGGACGTCTTATGGCTGAGATGATGATGATGATACGATAAGCTGATTTATGGGCCAAGACATCAACGGTGTGGGTGCCCCATAACTCAAAGCGAGGACCCGGCAGACCCCGCAGGTGATGGCGGGATAACTTGGACTCCTTTTAAAGTGACTGGCCAGATATAGCACAAAACCGGGATGAATGGAAGAAGAGGAGGGAGGCATTTGCCCAGCAGTGGGACAGAATGGGCTTATAATAAAATAATAATAAATACGATAAGCGATAAGTAATAAATGTATGAGAATGACAGATTCGTACGAAGAGTCACGTGACCATTTCCAAACATTATTATGGCCACGTGACTTATCGCTTATCGTATACGATTGCAGAATGGCATTTTGGCTATGCCTGCCGGTTCTCAAGTGCTATGGTTTATAAAAATCTGAAGCATTAAAAAGAGATTCATTAATTGAATGTGTATAATGTGTATTGTGTGACATTTTGAGTATGGTTTTTTCACTTTTTAGAATTAAGTTAATATTATAGATTGTATTTAGGTATTTTAATTTTGTAATTTTGTATATATATTTTTTGACATGTGTTTTTCTTAACATTAAATTAATTGAATTGAATTGAATTGAATTCATGCTCATGAATTACTTTTGCTGGTGGTAGGACCTCGTGCAGGGTCCGCCCGGATAGCTACCACCGTCTTACCCGTTAACGTGCCGCTAAATAGCAGTGTTTGCACTGCTGTGTTTCGGTTTAGGGGTTAGATAGCCGGTGTACTTACTGGTACATACGCAATCTATCAAAGTCCCTAAGCTGGTAGGCAGTGCATAAGCGATTTTTTGGTTACTATGTCCATGGGCCGCAGTTCCCGCTTTCCATCAGGGTGGGCTAAGAGCTCAGTTGTCTACCTTCGTCACATGAAAAAAAATAACTTGGTTGAAAACACCAATTATTAAAATACATATCTCGAGTGCAAGAGAAACGGAAGTCTATATTTTATAGTTGTTAGAGAATTAAATTACTCGTTTCATACTTGTCTTGTATTGTCTTATCGTGTTGGCTAATTTCAATAGACACATCTGTCAAGATCGTCTGTCAGGAAAGTCCATCTACCATCGACCCTAACTGAATACTCGTAGAATAGCCGCAGAATTATAACGGACTTTTCTTGATAATAAAATATACCGGACTTACCCACACTGACCATATCTTCACCAGATTATAGGTCGTAAAATAAATACCTAGTTCAGTTTTTAGTGTCTAACTTTGGCGCTTGTTAGTTAGAAGTCTAGTATTTGTCTATTTGTCTAGTTCTACCTTTAAGCACTGTCGCAAACGCCCACTAACCAAGTTACAAATCCATCCACCTCGCGTCTGCGTACAATTTAACTAATAGCAAGACCATTAGTCTCGTCTAGCCGCCTTAAGACATAGTGCAAATAAAAAAGTAAACAAATCTTCATCATAAACTTTAGAGCAGGGCCATATCCAAACAAATCCAAGAAGGTAAATACAAAAAATTTGTTCGACGAGTGAAAACTTATTGTTTTGTATTTAGGATGTAAAATTTGCCATGATTCAATGTGTATGGCATTATTTGTGTAATTATTTATCAAAAATATTTTTTTCTTGATCATGGCTGCCTATAAATAAATAAATATCTTGGGACATCTTACACAAATCGACTTAGTCCCACGGTAAGCTCAATTAAGGGTTGTAGTGTGGATACCAAGCGACGATGTATATAATAGATAGATACATATAGATACTTAAATACATTTACAGCCACGACCAAGGAATAAATATTTTTGAGAAATAAATACACGAATAACGCCCCGCCGGGATTTGGAATCAAAGAGAGTACACAAAAAATTACTTGGCCGTCTGAATACTTAAGGTTTTGTAGAATGTAAAACTTGCCTGGAATCATTGTAGATATTATGTATTTATTTATCAAAAATATTTGTTCCTTGTTCATGGCTACCTATGTATTAAAATATCCATGATGTACCTATCTGTATAATATATCGTCACCTGATACACACATACACAGCCTTAATTGAGCTTACCGTGGGACTAGGTCGATTTGTGTAAGATGTCCCAAGATATTTATTTATTATTTCATGTGCAAATGAATGTTTAACCTTGGCGTTATATTGAAGTAAAATATTGTAAATAGAGGCCATATTTTATTGCTACTATTAAAACCCTAACATTTTTATTTTATTTTTGCGTGCTGGGAATAATAATTGTCATTGCAACATTCATAATGCACTTCCGTTCCGTTTGTGTTTATTTTTGTAATTATACTCCATTTCAAATACCATGGCCCGATGCCACATAAAACTTTGCAGTGGCCATGGTATTTGACGGTGGCACGAACAAAACTTTGTGAGGGACTTCCACTTCATAATTATTTTATCGATAAGTTATTTTATGACAGAAGTGAAGTTGTGATTTTTATCTACATCCATATCATAAGTTGTCTACAATATGTTTAGCGGCGGTAAGCAAATAGCCTACTTTAAGAAATCTGTATCTGTGGGTGTATCATAATTTTTACTTTACGATATCGGCAACCGATATCTTTATCACAATTAAATTTCGAACATTCTGTTAAAAAGAAAAAACACACTTTAACTTCGATTATCGAATTAATCGATTTGTAATTTCATTCACATAAAAATTCATATTCCACACATCCTTCTAAATCTCGAATACTGAGAATCGATTTGAGAATCGATATCGACTCAAGACCTTACCTGGTTTATGAATAAAAAAAACTAATGTCAGTTCAGTCATTTGTTTTGTTTGAATTGTTTCAAACAAGGAGGTTGGAACTCTTAGGGCGCCTATAGGTTACACACTAAAGAGGTCCGTGCTCTGTGGTTTCAAACATCCAACGTTTTTGGACTGTTGACTTGAAAGTTAAATATTATCGAGTTCGTTGTGAAATATTTACACTGAAAAATTATTTATGACAACGAAGACAGTGATGTTAAAATGTGTGAAACACCACCAGAAATCCGGGACGCCGCTACAACCGTGACCAATAATTTGCTGCCACAAAAATAAACATATTGTAGAAAACTTATTATATGCATGTAGATAAAATTATGTATGCAATTGTTCATAATTAGGCATTATGAACCAGTCACATAAAATACTATTTCTAAATTAGGCTTAGTTGTAAAGCAGTCGAAAATTAAGTTTGCTATAGATGGAAATTGACAAAATATAAAAACAAAGTTAGCTGTTAAAGTAGATTTTTTTTAATTTTGTAAGTCCTTAAAAATACATAGATTACATTGCTGGGTAGTGATCAGCACATTTTAGTTATTTTTTTATCCATTCGCTGAAATTATCAGCAAATATGAAATGTCATTTCTAAATGAGTATTCACTTAGCCCCTTGTCTGGGACGCTACATGTGGCGCAGTCCCATATTCCAAGTACCAGAGTTAGTGCTGGTGCGGCGGTATCTTTAGCAGAAGGCTTCAAGCGTCACAAATATACTGCCCTCGGTAGCAGCTACATCTTTGCGGCGTTTGGGGTTGAAACTTTGGGGCCGTGGTAGCCAAGTGCGCGTCGCCTCTATAAGGACATTACCAAGCGCCTTATAGAGGTGTCGGGTAACCAGAGGGCTGGCCAGTATTTCGCGCAAAGACTTAGCATAGCAGTCCTCCCCAGCAAGACCTGGGGCAATTTATTTATTTATAATTTATCTTTACTGTGTTCATATTTTTTCTTGAGTTTATTATGATCAAAATTCTTTTAAAGTTTTCGATGAATTTAATACCGATAGAAGTCCCTAGTTAATTGACGTTATTGCCACCGCGACTTCTGTCTGGTTATTACTGATGGTTTACTTTTTGCCCAACTCTGCTTTGGCCACGGGATAAATGAAAAAAAAAAAACTAAAACTAATAATAAAAAAATGAAACTAAACCTACCTTTAAAAATAAAATCCTATTATAAGAAAAACACTCCATCCAGCAGGTCCGCCTGCGGCATGGACCCCATAACGCTGACGGCGTTACCTCTCTGTACCGCAAGAGCGATGCGTTTGGACAGGTACGCGCCAGCCCTCTGGTCCCCAGTTGTGTCGACCAGCCGCGCCGACATGGTTCTCATGAAAGCCTTCATGTCAGAAGACCAGGGGCCCAGGGTCTCTATCGCGAGCGCCGCAAACTCATAGTCCTTGAGAAGGGATGAGTATTTGCGGCGCTTAAGAACCTGGGCCTGGTCACGTTCACATTTATAATTCTTTGTTTCACATCACATCACACCATCAGCCTGTGATAGTCCACTGCTGGACGTAGGCCTCTCCTATTAACTATGCGTATAGACGCATTAGGAGGCAAATGCCCATAATCGCCACGCTGGGCAAGCGGATTGGCGATCGCAGTAATGTGTCCACTATGATGACGCTGCTGCCCATCATCAATCGTTATCAAAAATGGCCAGTGACACTTCAATCCCTTAGTCGGTTCTTACGACACCCGCAGGAAGAGTTGGGTTGGTGACAAATGTATTCTTCCTGCCGTCACCACACGGCCAATTATTTATTCTTTGTTTATTTGTAAGTATATTGCCAATTCTTTATTCTTTGTTTATTTGTAAGTATATTGAATAAAAGTTACGAACAAAAAAAATTAAATGAAATAAATCGTTCCACAAAAACTTGTCTAGTCTATGAATTCTAGTGAAAAGAATTCTACTATTTTATTATGACTGTGTCCTAACGCTCGAATGATGGACCCCTGTACCCCCATTTGGAGGCATGCGAGATTGGGTATTAGAAAAGCATTTTGTGGACGCTTGCTACGAAATTAGGGGCAAATATACAGGAGTCTTGCGCTTATTTCGGTTTGAAGGGATCTTGCAAATTACTTAGATACATTATCTTATTTTATTGGTGGGGGGGGGGTACCCCGACTCCTCCTGCGGGTGTCGTAAGAGTCGACTAAGGGATTAAAGTGTCACTGACCATTCTACAAGATTGATGACGGGCAGCAGCGTCATCATAGTGGACACATTACTGCGATCGCCAATCCGCTTGCCCGGCGTGGCGATTATGGGCATTTACCTCCTAATGCGTCTATACGCGTAGTTAATAGGAGAGGCCTACGTCCAGCAGTGGACTAACATAGGCTGATGATGTGATATGATGATGTGATTGGTGGGGCCCTTACGGATACACTTCGACCCATTGGAATCGTTAGTGTGAGATACTTGTGTGTATACTCCATTTCAAATAACATGGCTCTATGCCACTGCAAAGTTTTATGTGGCATCCGGCCCGGCCATGGTATTTGAAATGGAGTATACAGTGTGTGGCCTACAACCGGGGCGAAAATTTAAACGGTGCATTAATAAGCTGATCAACAATCATTTCCACATATCGACGGTAGAAAGGCTAATTGACTTAACCGACATTTTATGAACTTTACAGGAGAGCCGTTTAAAGTTATATTTTTTAGAAAAAAAATCGCTACAAAAAAAGTTACAGGTATATTGTAACGCAACTGCCATCAAATATTCAAGATATAAAGGCGCAAACTTTGGTTCGTACCTTGATAAAATTAGTTTATTATGTCTCGAAATAAAGGTCGCTTAAGACAAATCTGCTAAAAATTAGAGAAAGGCTAATTGGTTCAAATACCAACAGCGTCTGCCGCCGGAGGCAAGTCAAATGACTGTAGTGTACAAGTGCACTTTTTTAAAAAGAAGGCTAAATGAGCTAAGCGCTATTTTTACTACACAACGGGGTAAGGCTAAACAGTTTAAGCGATTCTTTAATGGAAATAAGTGGCGATTCTAATTGACTTAATGACACACACTCATTGAAAAACGGATTGCTTAAATCTCAGGAATTATATGAATATGATTAAACATGGTGGTTGAAGCTCGGATAAAAACAAAATGAATGAAAATCGTTTTTCTCAATTTTTATTGCTATATAAAGAAAAATATTTGCTTCTTATATTAATTGGATAGTTATTTGGCAGAATCAGTCTTAGAAAAATTGCGGATATTGATTACAGCGTTTCATCCGCAATAACCTTTCTGTCGCTTTTATTGGAAAAAAATGCTCTTTTTGCCTAACATCTTTAATTAATTTATTACTACGCTTGATAGATACGTTACATTTTTTAATCTTAATTTTTATTATATCTGTAGTCAGTTTTTTTTACAATATAAGCGGCAGAAATACGTAAGTAAGTATTTAGACTTAAACTTTAATTATTATTAAATGATCAAGAAATAACAATGAAAATAATTAAATTATTTCATAATGTGAAATACACGATTTCAGTATCACACACAAATCACTACGGCACATGCGCCTACCGGCACAGACTACAAGTGATTGACGCGCCCGCGCGGGGGGCGGCGGTAGTTATAGGCGAGCGGCTCAAAAAGCACCGACGGCGGCAAGAGTGTGATTGTACCGCCGAGTCAAAAGTTTCTCATAGAAATTTTTGATGATTTAAGCTACACTGATATGATGCATTATGATTTTATTATAAGGATTTAAATGACACAGGTCAAACAAATATTCTATTTCAACCGACATTCTCATCTATAAAAACAGGTTCAAAATGCTTAAGTAACATACATTTTATGGTTTAGGGTTTTACGTATTTGGTTGAAGCGACCCATGCCCTAAAAAATTGGGAAGAGCTAAATGGTTCAAGCGACATGCTTCTTTTATTTTAAATGGAGGCTAAATGCTTCAAACACCTATGGTGGCACTTTTTTGTTGAAGTTCAATTGACTTAAACGACTATGCTCGTGTGTGATGGAGTAAAGCCAAAAGGCTCAAATCAAAACGAATGGCAAAGTTGGGAAAGTAAAAACCGCTTAAGCGGGAACCAACCAAACATGTTTGTGGGTCAAGTCACGTTTCATTCAAAAATGCAATTTTTTGTGTTACTTCATGCCTTGATTTTTTTAACGCTGTACCAAATTTCAGAAGTGTTAACCGCCATCAAAATCGTCTGATCGCTATGAAACCGAGCTCAATCGACGGAGAAAAATCTGCCGATTCCGATGATATAAATAACTCAATATCGCCCAAAGTGTCGCTTAAGCCAATTAGCCTTTCTACCGTCGATATTGTAATAAAAAAAAAATATTTTTTGTACTTTTTGTTTATGTATTTTTCATTATTATGGGTTCATTTACTTGAATTAAAAGTTATCAATAACTTATCATTTTTGAATTATTGAAAATTTTACTTTTTTTAAAAAAAACAATAACAAATTAGTGTAAAAATAAAAACCAAATTATTGTTATGTTATGCTGATAGTCTAAGGATTCACTCATTTCTTTTTCTCCAGTGTTAAAGGCCACACTGTATTACTGATATACCTACTTTCATGTATTAAGTATTGAAGGCTTAGCAAGTGAGCACATGAATGTTGCAATAGTACGCCGCGAACTTTCCCCGTCTTTTTCTTAAAAAAATATTAAAGGAGGGACGGATAATCTCACCGTACCGGCGCAACAATCATACTGTGCTAAACCTCAAGTTCAAATCACCTACAAACTTGCATTGCATGTTTGCATAATTTAAGTAACATAATATTGCCAATCATCATAGTTTACACATTACTGCGATCGCCAATCCGCTTGCCAGTTTGGTGATTATGGGCATTTTCCTCCTAATGCGTCTTTACGCATAGTTAATAGGAGAGGCCTACGTCCAGCAGTGGACTATCATAGGCGGATGATGATGATCCTAAGCCTAAATCTAATTAATGTAATGTTTGTTTTGTATATGTACGATACCTCCTACGTATACTGGTGCAAGTGACATTTTTACCATTTTCGTTTTTTTGCATATTTGGGTTCAAAATACTTATATCTACAAGCTATAAAAATTTTGTGGCGATATTACCGCTAGTTTTTGAAATAAAGTGGCGTATACTGATATAACTAACACCTTTTTTTTTGGTTCGAACGTCGAATACTGAGCTAAGTGACTTGTACCACTATACGCAGTACACTTATCGCCGCGGGCGGAAGTTATACCAGTATGCGCGAGCAACACTCTAAAATCTACACATAAAAGTAGGCTCTATTGCTTATTATTTAGCAACATTGTTGTTATTTGATTAGTTGTTATGTTAAATTAAATGAATTATGCGTAACCTACCTACCTAACTAAATATAAAAAAAATAGTAGATTACTGCTTGTCAGCTAAGCTAATATAGATAGCTGAATATTAGCAAGGCCGAATATGAATACGAATCTGGTCAGCAATTAGGTAGTGTGTATTTCAAATATGTAATAACACACCAACACAACTGACGTTCTTTAATTTTCCCACATTTTTTTCATAACCGTCTTATGTATTTCGAGTGTCCCGTGTTCAATAACAATATATTAGAAGTACATTAATGTAGAAGCTTAGACAGAGCGCTTGCCTGCTAACCACCTTATATATGTACGGATAAGACCGAAAGGGACAAACTATGTTTATCGGAACGCTAAGTCAAGGGGTAAGAAGATACCGACGGCTGCTCATAAGCATACATATTCTTTGCGAGCCGATTTTAAGAATTCTAATTACTAAATGAAATCAGAGCTTACAATATTCCCTTTGGTCCATGTTGAATAACAAGTGGATAATATTCGTAACCATTTCAATTGTTTTCTAATTCATATGTAGTCTTTAATAATATCGTCTTCTCAAACCTACCACCAGTATTGGATGGAAGAATGACACGTCGTTTATAATTTTAAGTCTGATAGCCCAGACAGTAAAAACAGTATATCAGCTACTTATTAAGACGTTGAATTTTGCCATACTTACTCTAAAACGAAAGAAGCCTACTTAGTAGTTCCAATATATACTTCTTTTAATTTGAGTCTTAAATTCATTATTTAGTAGTTACGTCTTACTGTACGCACCTAAGAACTATTGAAGTATGGCATCGAATTCGTGTATATATTTATTTTGTAAAAGCAACGCCGAAATATTTATGTTGATGTTATTTCTTATTTTTTTTATATTGGCACAACAAAGTGGCTCCACTCCACCTGATCATAAGTGAAAAGTAGGGCCCAAATCGCTTCAATTGTTATATTGCCTTTTGATGTTGTAAGACATGTCTTGATTACTTGAAATTAAAACTATGTGTTTGTTTCAAGACTTTCTTCCAGTAACCATTAATCCGGTAGGACACTAAGAATAATAAAAAATATACTTATTTAAAAATGATGGTAAATCAGTTTAATTTTTTTTATTTTAAGCGTTTTTTTTTCTTCGTATTTATGTACTTTTAGACTTCCTGCAATGCCAATAACATACAAAAAAAGCTTCAACGTATACTGGTACATGATTAATCAATTTAGGCGTATACTGGTACAAGTGACAAATCAGGCGAAAACTAACCAATAAAAAACATCAGAGCAACAATTCCGGTTTGTTTAGATATTTACGGTGCATGATACAAAATATACATCAAAGGCACTAAAAATATGTCCGTATTCATCGAGTCATAGTATACTACGTATACGGTAGTTGTCTCAGTTCATCAAAAACAAGAACTCGTAAATTTCACGTATACTGGTGTAACTACCATTTTTTCAAAAACTAGTAATTATTTCAAAAAAGTAAATATGTAGATTGTATTAAAATGTATTTGTTATAAATTCTTGAAAATACCACAAAATTATTTCATTGTATGAGCTAGTTACAGAACTTTGTACCTTTGAACAGCTCTCCTGGAAAATTATGACTTTGCACTTGCACCAGTATACGTAGGAGGTATCGGTATGTACCTTTATTTTATGTACCGTTATTTGAATCTCTTTTAATTTTAGTTTCATGACGCATTGGTGTAAACTGTAATGTCGTGTAAACTTTTGTTTCAATAAAATAACTAAATGATGATGATGAAGATGATGATGACTATACCCTACGCGACAATACTTCTATTCTCACCATTCAGATGGTTGGCAGTCCTCAACTATGCGCTTCTCCCGTAACTTCCTGCCTCGCACAGCTAAACTTTGGAACGAACTGTCGCAAGCGGTGTTGCCAAACCGATACGACCTTCAAACCTTCAAGAAAAGAGCGTACTCCCACCTTGCAGGCTGGCAACAGTGGCAACGCATTTGTGACGCTGGTATTGCGGGTGTCCATGGGCGACGTTAATTGCTTTCCGTCAGGCGATTCGTCTATTTGTTTGCCACCTATGGCATAAAAAAAAGAAAAAAATAATAATTTTGCATAAAACTATCGTGACTCGGCCGACCGTAACCTTTGCAGATAAAACAGACAGAAATAAGTTGATTTATGGCGATATTGGCTGATGATGATGATGATGATGATGTACTGGACATCATCATTATTATCATCAGCCAATTGACGTCCACTGCTGGACATAGGCCTCCCCCAGAGAGTTCCACAAAGATCGGTCTTGAGCTATCCGGATCCATTGGACACCCGCAACCTTTACCAGGTCGTCGCTCCATCTTGTGGGGGGCCATTCCCACGCTGCGCCGTCTCAGTACAGTCAAGTGCAAAAATATGAATCGAAATAATCCTGTTACGACATTCTTATAACACAGAATTAAAAGTTACACACAAAGTTTTGAGCATTTTTATGTATAATTTATTTTTCCTTTGACTGTACAACTAAATACTGAAGATACTTGTACCGTCGTCATACAAAGTTTCAAGGAAAATCCACGTAAGCCTGCAAAGCACTTACGTACAGACATTACGTCCCTAATATTTATCCCCTTTCTTACCTTACGCACATCCACTCACTTAGTGAAACGACTACAATATCATCAGTTCCTTACTTTACTACGATGACTTAAGAGGCCTTTCAAATATTTTATGAAAAATATTTTAACCGAGTTCGGGAACTGAGGCTCTCAATTTGACTGTTTGTTTTTTGTATGTATGTTAAGTATTTAATATCTCCGAGAATAGTGAACCGGTTTTCGATTTTTAGGGATACAGGAAGCTTTATAGTTTCGCCATGTCCGTTCTTACGTCAATTTGTCCGCAGCATAGCTCAGTGGCCGTTAGTACCTACTCGAAATATGAAATTTGATACAGGTTAATTTTTTTCAGGTTCCTCCCAACTCGTAAAGTGGGAAAATAAAATCTTAAGCCAAACTGAAGTGGAGTGAATTTAATAATACAGGGTGGTCTTGAGTATAACGACAGATTTGAAAGATGTATTCCTGGTGACGTTTTGAGAATGTAATGCCAATTTGAACTTTTCTAGATTCGGCTTAGTTTCTGAGATACCTAATGACATGTTTGTCAAAAAACAATTATCATCATAACTCACTGAAAAATGCATGCACATTTGCAAAAAAGCTTTAACTAAAAGTTACCTATTGCAAATAAGATTTGTCTTAATTTTAGTTAATTTTATTTGTGTAGGTTTGGAAATACAGATGAATTAGACATATTTCCTTAGCAGACGTCTTAATCGTAAGACAGATTCCCCAAATAATGTTTATGTACTTTGTTTATTACGCTTTGTCACCATTATTTTTATTGCATGAAATTAATAAGTAATGAAAATATACTTATGGGTAGTATATTTGATATTTGCAAAGTTTTACCACTAAACGAATTATTTTATTCAAATAATTTGATCATGTTCGTGTCCAACTAAGATCGGATCGCCGAATGTATAAAATATTATCCTAGAACGCCGAAGTGGTGGAATTTTTCTGTGATAAATAAATCGTTTAATATGTTAATATGTGTAAATTTCAATATTTAGCGTTTGTTTCTACACATTCTTTTATTTATTTATTGAAACTTTTTTACACTACAAAACCGGCCAAGAGCTGGTGGGGCATGCTCAGTGTAGGGCAGTGTAGGTGTTCAAAACGGCTGGGCCGATTATGATTGTTTGAAGCAGTTTCATGTTAAAGTGTTCTACGAGTATAAGTCCACTATTCATGATATTTTTCATATTTTTTGGACCCACGGATCAGAAGTTAGAGACACTATTTTTTTATATTCTGGAGCAGATTTTTTTCATCTCCGAAAATCTAGACTTTAGAAAATAACTGTTTTTCTTTTTAAGATACATATTCAACGATACCCCACACTTTAGGATTACAGCAAAATAAAAAATCATCCCCACTTTAAGAAAGGTATCCGAAAAAAAATATTTTTCTTGATTTTATTCTACCACTTTGTTGGCGTGATTATTAAGTGTATACCTACATCAAATAGCAGATTTCTAGTACTAAATGACCACTAAACTATGCTGCAAACAGACAGACAGACGGATAGAGACGGGCATATCAAAACTATAAGGGTTCCTTTACTACGGAATGGAGACCGAATCTTTCTTTTACGAAGCGTAACGTTCCACATTCCTAACCATAGCAGAATGTAATGGCACCCTTAAGCATATCAGAAACACCAAAGCCGTACAACTTTAATGAACGTTCAAAAGCTCCTTCCCAACTATGGCACTTTAACATCTGAGTTGTGAAATTGTGTGCTGCGTTGTCATCGTTTGCTTCAAGTCATAAGGGCCGGCGAACCAAACTTAAAAAAATATTTCAATATGATTCAAAGTAATATTATTTGGTTACCGCTTACTATTCATGAAATAAAACTATGTAAAATTGATTAACTCGCGTATATAAATTAAATTGAACTTTATCCTGACGTTTGGAGGACTTTACAGGGTTTGTAGTCGACGCGCGACTAACAATGGAGGAAAGGGGATTGGGTATTTTTGTATGGACTAGTGGCGTCATTTTTTTTTTCAGCGGCCATCGTTTATGTTACTACTATTTTGTAGTGCTACCTTAGACTAGCTTATTTACAAAATAAGTTTTGCCGTAAGTAATATCGGAGCCAAGATATGGCCCTTCAAACAATGTTATTGGACCAGTGAATATTATACCTAACTAAGACAGGTTTAGGAGACAGCTTAGATGACTACAGGCTTATTTAACTCGATAATACTACTAACAAAGATACAAGAATATTGCCCTTAAAGTGTAATAGTTAATTTAACCGACTTAAAAAAAAGAAGATCTTAGGTATATGAGAATGCAACTGTATTTTCTTATGCGATTTCTATGCTGTTTAGTGAACATTAAAAATGTTGCAAAATGGGTTCAATAGACGGTTCACCCTCTGACTACACTATAAGGAAACACAGGTGCAAAATGTTTTGACATTTTTCCAAGTAGGAAATGTACCTACATAATTAGATTTGTTTTTAGATTGGAATTGTTACTAATGCCTTCTTATGTATACAACACAACATATGTGACATTATTTGGGATAAGGGGCCTTATTATCGATGGCTCTTACGTCCGGTAACGTCGTATTTGTATACAAACATGGCTCATAATGCCGTAAGCGCCAATGACAATAACGTCCCTTTTCCCAGATAACGTCATTTGTAATTTTTAGTATTACGTTGAATTACTTTTTTACACATTTTCTGGGTCGTCGTAAACTTCATTCTCAATATTATCTTGGCGAATCACTCTCTCTAAAAACTGTGCCGGGGGATCAAGATGTTCTTGATACCTACCCCATCCCAAGAACTATATAATTGACATTACATGTGAGTGTGAGCAACAGCCTAAGGTCCTCTTTCCAACAACACATGAACAATAATGTCCTAATATTGCCTCTGGTAGTATAAAAATATGAATACTTTTATTTGTTGTTTAAAATGCGACATAAAACCTTAGACATAATTACGTTCAATAGAACGTTCATCGACATCCGTCATAAAATCGCCGTGTTAAAGAAAAAAGGAACTATCTCTAAATAATCATGGACGGAAAAAGAGCCTTATGTATGTCCCAGGTTATCTTATGAGTTAAGGTTAGGTTTTACGTGGCATACACAATAGTAGTTTTCACTTATTCCGATGCATTTCAAAGATAAATGTGAGTCTTTACTATAAAACTTTAAAGTATGATATCTCGGCTCCGATATAATTTAGCTATATGCACTCCATAATAAAATAAGTTTATTTTAAATTGGTCTTTTCAAATTTACCACTTTCATGAGTGGCCGCCAAAATTTAAAAACGACGCCAACTTTACCCAAACCCCTTTGACAGATATAGCTGCATTAAAATAAGAAAGATAAGTACAAAGAAAATTATACTAAATTTGCAAATTAAGCTAGTTATTCGTTCCCAACCAGCAAAAACGCTGAATAAGCTTGATTTTATAAAGCTATTAGACGGATAGAGGTAATGTAACGATAGCCACTGTAATGACGTATCGTATAGAAGCTTGTTAAATAGCATTTTGGCTTATATAGTAATTCAGTCATATAGTCCAGTTGAAAAAACGTTTATATGGCCTCGCTATACGAATTGCTTAACAACGGTTATGTAGGCATCACCAATGCTACTTTTATGCGGCTTTTAATCGCGTTACAGCGTTGGTTACTTCATTTATGTTACTGTGTTCTAATATTGCCATTATAGGACTAGCCATATTGCCACAGTTGATAACAGCTTTTATTCAGCAAACTGTTGTATAAAAGAGTTTTAAGTCATTGTTACTCCCCACATAATAATATTAAAGTGGTCAATCAAGACTCTTACTACACTTCTGTAATAGCTAATTAAGTCTGTAATTGTATAAATTCTGCTTAAAAAATATCTATAGCACTAAAAAGGAGAATTAGTGATAACTATCAGACTAATATTGTGTACGCTGTGTAAGCGTAGTTGTTAACCCATTATGACCTAGCGGTGCCGTTTGGCACCCGAATTCGTGCGTTCATATTTTCGCGCCACGAGCGAGTTTAAAGCGACGAAAGCAGTATTATTTTACTGCATGCGTTATAAAGATGCCAAAATATAACGCTTACCGATCTACTGTTTGTATAAACGTACCTACCTATTATTGCTAAAATTTATATCAACAGTTCATAGTTCATTTTCGAATCTCATTGTTTTCTTAAATACCTATAAATATGGATTACAATCTCTGAAAACCAATAAAGCGGATCGGAGTAGTCAGTAGGAAACTTACTAATAACTATAAGAAAATGATAAATTTAATAAACGGCCACCATCTTTTCATCAAACTTATTCTTATCATGGCGGAAGCAACAGTCGTATAATGTAGTAAAGGCGCCCCTTTAAATAGATGTTAATCGCATATTGATCGCATACAAATAACAAAGATGCTTAATGGCGCGTACTGATACATTTGTCTACTTTATTAACAAATTAATTAAATAATAAATCCCTTCAAGCTTAAAATTACGAAGGGGCATGACAATTTAGTAAAGAAATTATATCATGTTTTGTCACAAAAAAAAGTTTGCAGGTAAAAATTGCCGCTGTATCGCCACGATCAACATGCTAATTCTTAAGCTATGCCTGAATTTAAATTCAGATTATCAAGATGCACCTTACTTAACACAAAACATCCAATTATTTTTCCTTTACACAATTCACGCCCGGTCGATTTGTGCGTTGGTCAAAAAAAGTCGCCGAAGCCGCTGATACAAACTTCGCTATTCGATAAATTTATGGCGTAGAGGAGTTATCACTGCTGCAACTAGACATAAAAGCTGAATAAATGATGCAATAAAAGGTCTTACTAGACGAAAATGAGTAATTTGGCGACTTTTATTCAACGTCTATTAAGTTATAAAAAAATATAGCGGTGTTCTCTTTTGACACGTACTAGACTAAATAGCAATATAATTGTGCCCAAACGCCGTCATATACAAGTGGATTCGACTCTTATTCGACCAACACTTTTAAGTCACGGCAGAAACGTTGCCGCGACGCTTACTCGACCGCGTTTTGCTGGTTGGGTTACCAGTATTTTAAAAATGAAGACATGAAACACAATATAAAACCTAAGCCGGTTCTATCCCTACACCTCTGACCTGAGAAAAAATCCTTTATATGATTGTATAGATAGAAGGATATCCCAATTTTGGGACCGGCGAGAAACTATGACATGATATAACATAAACGTCTAACGCCCGCTCAAAAATGCCAACGAAAACAATTGTTCAGTTGTGCTAAGACGGGCAGGAAATAAGGTAGCTCGTTTCTTAACACCGCACATATTCCGCGCAACATCTTTGACAAATGTTTAGAGAATATACCCAATCAAAACCAACCAATCACAACTTTTAAATACTTTTAAATGGCGGTTTAAGTTTTTATAGGAAGACATTGAAATTCATTACTTTCATTACCGTGATGAATTGCAAAGCACTTGTCAACTAAAATTCAGAAACGTTTTTAAAAGGCAATTTAGTATGGCGTGCGTGCTTTATTTGTTCGTAGCTAAAACCGCTTCAATCGCATTACTTAAGCCAGCTTCTTATACCCACGTTAAGTTCTATGTAGTGTGACCACATAATACTTCCAAATACTCCTGGCTTCCTTCTACTTCACATATATTCCTTATTATAAATAATGCCATCTTATTCCGTTGACATAAGGTTCAAAAAGGTGGTGATTAATGATAACAATGTTGTCAGAGATGTTAAGAGTGTTTTTATTACTGTTTGGTGACACAAATATAATAAAATTTCATTTTTTGTTGCTAAGTTATGACTCTTATGACACCCACGGGAAGAGTTGGAGTGGTGACAAATGTATTTTTACAGCAGTCACCACAAGGGAACATGGCATATATTTTTTAGTAGAGGGTGTGTTTTTTACGCACTAGTGCGAGAAGTGGCTCATTTTACCTCAGGTCCAAAACTTCGGCGGGCAATCTGTACTAAAAAACGTCGTACGAGACACGTGCAAAAATGAAATTCGTAACTTGTGTGGATTTGAACATCGCCACTCATTTCGAATTTCGTGTTTTTCGCACTTGTGTCGCAATGTACTAATTTGTGATAAATAAATATACAAATTATGCTCTTTCCGGGATTCGAACCCGAAACCGCCAGCTTCCTAGGCAGGGCCACTAGTCACTACCAACTAGGCTACGGAGGCTGACGATATGACTGAAATAGGGCTATTTATAGGGCTGAATCGGGTTCGGTTCGGGTTCGGTTTCGGCCCGGGTTTAGTTTGGCTAATGTCACAGTTGGCACAGTACAAAGAACAGCGGGTTCACTAGATTATGTAATGAGCAGAACAATCAAGCAGCGTAGTCACTTCGTACCTTGCAATTATGGTGATGACTAGCGCGGGAGCTGGGGCAGAAAATCCACCTACAGTTCGTATACCTGTCTCGCTCGCCTCATACACAAATCAGCCTATCTCAGTCAACCTGCTAGACGTAGGCCTCTCCTATTAACTATGCGTATACTATATACCACGCTGGGCAAGCGACGATCGCAGTAATGTGTCCACTATGATGACGTTGCTGCCCATTATCGATTAAAAAATGGTCAGCGACACTTCAATCCTTTAGTCGGCTCTTACGATACCCGCGGGAAGAGTTGGAGTAGTGGCAAATGTATTCTTACTGCCGTCACCACACCGCACACGGTTGATCACAAATGCAATACTTTATTGTGGCTAGTCAGGATTTTATGTCACCTACGACTGCAGCTTCGTTTACATACTCCATTATTGTTATAGGCCTGAGGGAATATAGAGATACGGATCTTTATTTTCATCTAATGTGACATCAATACTTGTAGTTGGTAGTACCTGCCGTGTGGTGACGGCAGTAAGAATACATTTGTCACCACCCCAACTCCTCCTGCGGGTGTCGTAAGAGTCGACTAAGGGATTGAAGTGTCGCTGACCATTCTACAAGATTGATGATGGGCAGCAGCGTCATCATAGTGGACACATTACTGCGATCGTCAATCCGCTTGCCCATCGTGGTGATTATGGGCATTTACTCCTAATGCGTCTATACGCATAGTTAATAGGAGAGGCCTACGTCCAGCAGTGGGCTAACATAGGCTGATGATGATGATGATCAATCGATGGTAATATGTGGGCCCGAGTAGGGTATTGGGATTTGAATAGTCTGGCAAATAGCTAGTACAGTTGGACACTTAATTAATATTTATGAACTCAACCAACTTTACCGTGAAGAAAAATCCGTGCTGAAGTTACGTATTACTCGTAGTACATTACTGGAGACGCCGGGAAAGATGGGCTTAGCTGAGTAGGTATGGAGGGCCGAACGTAGTGAGGCCGGACAGTGATACGAAGCCGGTAAGCCCATTTCACGGCGAGGCATGTATAGTGCTTTTCTCAAGCATATGCAATGAAATAAAAAATACGACAATAAAAAAACAGAATTTAGCTGTTTAGCCTGTTCATGAAAATCGACACCATGTTTTAAAAAAAAATTACTTACCGGCGTAGGCCGTTAAATTCGTATGAAAATCCTTTACTATTACCTCGAGGTCATCCGCCTGCAACGTCATACTTTAAAGCCTATTATGACGAACATAATGACAACATTTCATTGCATGTCTGAGAAAATAAAATTTACGGCCAGCTCCTAGTCTACACCCGAGGCAGTTGATTCTCAATGCACGCTGGAATTCACAACAATCGACGTCGGACAAAGCTATACTAGCATCGTGACGTCACGTCCAAGTGTAGGTGCCCAAATTAGTTTACTTACATTACATACCTACAATGAACTTAAGTACCTAGGTATGTAATAGGTAGATACAGATAGGATAACCTAAATATATAGAAAACAACCACGAACTTAATGAGTACAATATTGGCCGTGTCACCGGCTTAAAAATGTATTAACCTTGAGTTCACATACATTTTTAGTTAAAATTATTGTAATATTAGTGTTTATGTAAAATACATCTCGAACGTGTTTCACGACACATATACAGGATGTTTTTTTACATTTTCATTAAATTGGACAG
The DNA here is from genome assembly GCA_025490895.1 of Thaumatotibia leucotreta. Classification (NCBI taxonomy): domain Eukaryota; kingdom Metazoa; phylum Arthropoda; class Insecta; order Lepidoptera; family Tortricidae; genus Thaumatotibia; species Thaumatotibia leucotreta. Next base: position 1,472 of record JALPQI010013622.1, on the reverse strand, counting down.
GTTACTTGGGAGTCTTGGGACATTAATAGAAGTTGCCTGGTATACCTGGCTTTTGTAAATTGTAAAAAATATATTCGACGGTAGAAAGGCTAATTGGCTTAAGCGACACTTTGGGCGATATTGAGTTATTTATATCATCAGAATCGGCAGATTTTTCTCCGTCGATTGAGCTCGGTTTCATAGCGATCAGACGATTTTCATGGCGGTTAACACTTCTGAAATTTGGTACAGCGTTAAAAAAATCAAGGCATGAAGCAACACAAAAAATTGCATTTTTGAATGAAACGTGACTTGACCCACCAACATGTTTGGTTGGTCCCCGCTTAAGCGGTTTTTACTTTCCCAACTTTGCCATTCGTTTTGATTTGAACCTTTTGGCTTTACTCCATCACACACGAGCATAGTCGTTTAAGTCAATTGAACTTCAACAAAAAAGTGCCACCATAGGCGTTTGAAGCATTTAGCTTCCATTTAAAATAAAAGAAGCATGTCGCTTGAACCATTTAGCTCTTCCCAATTTTTTAGGGCATGGGTCGCTTCAACCAAATACGTAAAACCCTAAACCATAAAATGTATGTTACTTAAGCATTTTGAACCTCTTTTTATAGATGAGAATGTCGGTTGAAATATAATATTTGTTTGACCTGTGTCATTTAAATCCTTATAATAAAATCATAATGCATCATATCAGTGTAGCTTAAATCATCAAAAATTTCTATGAGAAACTTTTGACTCGGCGGTACAATCACACTCTTGCCGCCGTCGGTGCTTTTTGAGCCGCTCGCCTATAACTACCGCCGCCCCCCGCGCGGGCGCGTCAATCACTTGTAGTCTGTGCCGGTGGGCGCATGTGCCGTAGTGATTTGTGTGTGATACTGAAATCGTGTATTTCACATTATGAAATAATTTAATTATTTTCATTGTAATTTCTTGATTATTTAATAATAATTAAAGTTTAAGTATAAATACTTACTAACGTATTTCTGCCGCTTATATTGTAAGAAAAAACTGACTACAGATATAATAAAAATTAAGATTAAAAAATGTAACGTATCAAGCGTAGAAATAAATTAATTAAAGATGTTAGGCAAAAAGATTGCGGATGAAACGCTGTAATCAATATCCGCAATTTTTCTAAGACTGATTCTGCCAAATAACTATCTAATTATGTTACTAGAAGCAAATATTTTTCTTTATACAGGGTGTTCGTTTCGATTTGCTATAAATTAAACAGGTTACTTGGGCCAATTAATAGAAGTTGTCTGGTATATCGGCTTTTGGAAAATTCGAAAAAAAATATTTTTTTATGTTTTCATACATAATAAATGAAATGGTAAGTGTGAGAGAACCTTAAGAATAAAATAAAAGTTAATCTCAGGTGACTGACGGCACATGTCAAAATAAGCAACATTGGAATGTAATAAAGGTTGCAAAACACATGTTCAGTGATTAAACTTATTTTTTTAATAACT
>JALPQI010013621.1:0-39772 GCA_025490895.1 Thaumatotibia leucotreta | reverse complement strand
CATAAACCGAACTAAACTAATCTTAGAAAATAGATACAGGCCATAGCTTAGGTGCACACTAGTAAATATCCAGTTATCTCGGTTGTTGTCGCTTTTCAATTAAGTCCGGATTAAACTAGAATTGCCGGGTATACAAAATGTGTGACATATTAAACGGAATCCGCCTTCATTTGATTTCATTACATTACCTAATTCAACTTGTGTACCTTAAAAACAGATTATACTATGTAATTTTTTTAGTCAGATTTATTTTCAAAATTACAATTTATACACATAAATTCAATCTAACTAATCTATTTAACTTAACCTATATCTAAGATTGGCCCTTGTGGCATTGTACCTAGAATACTGGCGGCATTTCCTCGTTGTATCGTTAAACTGTGTATGTATGTAAATTTGATTTCTGGATATTTCGGCACGTACAAATGCCATCTTCACCAAAAAACATAAAATTTACGTATGAAATACTATGTAAACAACACCAAAAGTGAGTACCAGTAGTTGGAAGTGATCTGGCTGGTCAGAGTAGAGAATTCCAGTTCCGTAGACTGTCCTACTGTCCTGATTCAGACCACATCTCATCAGTCCTTGCCTCATCTAATTATACATCACCGGAGGCATCTTTCAGAAAGCACATTTATTCAAACATTTGCAATTTTATGTCCATACTCTGCATAATACGATTCACTTTGCTTTGAATAAGTATAAATTAGATGCTAGTTCTTATAAATACAGATATGTTTAGTAAATATCTTTTATTACGTGGCGACGTAAAGGCTTATTGAAATGATATGTTGTTCAAACTCGGTTTACTTATTCGGAGTATTTAAATTGATGAGTAACTTATCTACTGAGATTTGGCTTGTTAAGTAGATTACAGAGTAGTTTTTTCCTCGGATATTTATTAGCAAATTATCAGGGAAATACTACACCTATACGAGTACGAGGCCTATAAGAGTTATATGGCTACATTTCCAGGCATGACTGGATTACCCCGACATTATAGCCTAGATTTTGAGTGAGGTAATTAGCCTACATACATGTATTATATTTATTTATATTTATTATATTTATTTCTGTAATTAAATTGAGTAAATTCACTCTAACTGGATTAAGAATAATCAACGGTATGCTCATTATAATTATTATTGATTTTAACTGCACTCATCATTATAATATATCAACTTTGCAATAATCAATGGTATGCTTATTACAATTATTATTGATTTTTACTGCACTCATCATTATAATATATCAACTTTGATGAAGCCATGCGCTCTAGTTAAACTTAAGTTTTAATAGCACCGATCGATTACACACTTTACACAGTTATAAACGGCCCCTCCACTAGTTTAATCAATCCATTAACTCACCGGCTTTGATTAAGTGCCTTCATCATTCAATCATTAATTCAACTTTCGCTGCTATCTCTAGTATAAATCCATTGCGAATCAAAACTTACGGGGACAACATTTACCAGGTGTTTATCGATAAAATCCCAATAAATCAGTTTCCTCGCTGTTTGATTAATCTCGTTAACAATTTACACAGTCTTGTTAAAAGTGGATCAGGATGCTTAGCCAAGTTGCCAATCGCTGACGCTTAGTAGCGTGTCGTAGTTTTTCCTCTCTGTCACTCTTTCATATTAGTGCTACAAGTCTTTGTAGCACTAATGTTAGCTGGCTTTCGTTTATGATCGACGATTAAGCGTTAGCGATTGCCAACTTCTCTAAGCACCCAGTAGATCAATATTAACCCTTAGTCTGTGTTTGCTATGGATCAGTACAATGGATTATGAATTGATTTGAGATCAATAACCATTACGAGTACCTATACGGATTCTTATCAAACATAGACGAAGGGTTAAGTGAATTAAGAACTATTTTTTATAGTTGAAGTCGACTTATTTCGGCAACTTAGAGCTATAATGGTTTAGAAACACGGCAGCTACCCGTATTGAAAAAAAAAAAATTATGAAATGTATGTGTTAACAAAAACGAAGTGTAGCATATTGGAAGAAGAAACTTCAAATACGGTGTCAATAAAATATTATGATGTTTATTTATTACTGCAGTTATACCTTATGAAGAATGTTCTAGTGATTTAAAATATTTGCTATTTCAATTCTAATAAATAGACTTATGAAATCATAGTTATGGGAATGTGAATGAAAGTGTGCCGCGGTGTGAGAAATCTATAAATTTCCAGTCATGTCCTATCAGTATACGAGTTTTGTACCAACGCTGAGGACTATACGACTAGTAAATCAAATATGACGTCTGTCGTATTCATCAAAATGGGTCATAGAGTCATATGGGGTAAACATACACAGTGGGTAAGTGTATACAATCACATATAAGTAAGTTTACCCCACGTGACTCTACAGAGAGATGAGTTCGCGTGTTTCCTGTGGGCGTTGCAAAAGCTAACGCTACGAAAGCTTAATTTTTGATTGATCTTGCAATCCACGGAAACGGCATTTCTTCTTTGATATTTCCCTATGCTTAAGTCATAAAATACGCCAAAGCTATTAACAGTGATAAATTATACCACAGAAAAGAGGATTTTTGTTATGATCAACTTGTATGACCCATAATTATTTCGATTTAATTTATTGATTTTTTAGACAATATTTAATCCGTACTTAACAAGAAATAGTAGGTAAGTGATGTTTTTTTTTAGATAATTACTGTATTAAAAATTACCGTAGGTACGGGTTGTTGGGTTCAATATTGCCGACTTCTCAATTTTTTATTCATAAATACGCAAATAACTGCCCTAATGCTAAATAATGTAAATTAAAAACCGTCTGTATCATTCTATAATCGTTTTTACCGGCTAAGGTATCGGATTTGAATCTTAATACTGGGTTTCATAATTATATTTTCACCCTTAGGTACCTACCTATATTTGTCATAAATATATATGCATTAAATTTGCATGATAGAACAATTCAATACGACCAATATTCTAAAATGTTATTTTCCATAATATTAACAGCCGTTTGCCATAAAAACCGTTGTCTCTTAGTTTAATTGGCAATACCTAGCCGACCGAGATTCACTCCATAATACTTATTTTCCCTAAGATGAAACCAAGCCATTGAAATAGATTATTCGTCACGCAAATCCTTATCTCCCCTACCTACACAAACCTAAATCAATAAAATATACAATAATTTGCGAGGTCGATCATGTTTATAGTTAGATACAAGAATTGCTCATAGGTATAAATGCCATTTTAAACCAATATAAATACAAACAAAACCTATGGATAAATTATCATATTTTGTTTATTTTGTTTCATAATAAATTAGTAACACTTTGATTTTAAGGTATTCGATATAAAGAAAGTAACACTTTTTAATACATTTATTCAATTTCTACTCTAACAATTAGTGTCCTAAAGACGATGTCGAAACGACAAAAGATGAAATATACCTGTTCCTACAGCTGTCATCATTTTCTCACTGTTATTGGCATTGGCAGACTTTTTTTATGGAAGTCTACAGGTTTAAAAATATTTTTTAACACGAAGAGAAATCGTATGATGTAGAATATAAAGTGTATTACAACAACTAAAAATTCATTTTAAAACTCAGGGGCATAAATAGCGACTATGTAGCAATTTGCTACTGCAATAAGATTAATTTTCTTGATCTGATAGCTTCCCTATAATTATTCCAATTATTTGCGTTTACACCAACTTGCGTAACGTTAGGAAAGTGTGATAAGCAGTGGTCGGATATCCCGGTGCAACAAGGGGTGAATGACCTCAAACATTATACTAATATGGATATACCACGGGATTCCACAAAATTACATCCAGTAAAGTTTAGTAATATTTTGTAACGCAAAATAAGTGCATGTACATACATGTTTATTATTATGCGATTTCGACAATTATTTTAAAAGATAGGTTATACATTTTGTTTAATATTGACCTTAGTACCAAATAGCCTTTTTGTATGAATATTCTTAAATAAAAGAGTTTAGCTTTAAAAATAGAAGCTTTTTACTAAGGCACAATAGTTTCCACTTCTAGAAATTGCGAACGTAAAAAAAAACAGAAATATCATATAATACACGATTACTTGCCGTGTGGTGACGGCAGTAAGAATACATTTGTCACCACCCCAACTCCTCCTGCGGGTGTCGTAAGAGTCTACTAAAGGATTGAAGTGTCACTGACCATTTTACAAGATTGATGATGGGCAGCAGCGTCATCATAGTGGACACATTACTGCGATCGCCAATCCGCTTGCCCAGCGTGGCGATTATGGGCATTTACCTCCTAATGCGTCTATACGCATAGTTAATAGGAGAGGCCTACGTCCAGCAGTGGACTAACATAGGCTGATGATGATGATGACACGATTACTTTAATCCGTGATCAGGATTAAAACAATATCCATACCCAGCCTAAATTAAACATTTTAGGTGAGGTCTCCCGCAGATACCTCAAAATTTTATTAATTTTAAGTTAAAGAAAAATTGTATCCAATAACCACTGAATGGTGCATGGTCTTCCTGAGGTCTTCAATTACTAAGTTAGAAAAAAATATTTATATATTTCAGCCTCCGTAGCCTAGTTGGTAGTGACCCTGCCTACGAAGCTGGAGGTTCCGGGTTCGAATCCCGGCGAGGGCATTATTTGTGTATTTATTTATCACAAATATTTGTTCCTTGGTCATGGCTGTCTATGTATTTAAGTAGCTATATATGTATCTATATATTATATAATATATCGTCGCCTGGTACCCACATCACAAGCCTTAATTGAGCTTACCGTGGGACTAGGTCGATTTGTGTAAGATGTCCCAAGATATTTATTTATTTATTTATTATATACCTGGTTACGGATTAAACATCCTCGTGTATGTAACATAAAATCAAACATTTTCAAGCATGAAGACTTGATACACCTATGCAGACACATTAGAGTAAATATATGTATTTTATGAAAGAATTATATATTTATGGTTCTATAAAGTTAAAATAGCATATAATTATTTTCTCTAGATTCTCTATTTTCAATCGATTCCTTTTCACATCTAAAATCCATTTGTACGCCGAAAAAGTCCTTTCCACTTCTACGGATGTCAGTGGAGCAAATTTGTAAAGAGACACTTCATCAGGTGCGGTATTATTTGAAATTTGGTCTGCGTATTGTCTAATGTCATCCAAATCTGGATTTCGTGCCATTACTGCTTCTAATTTAATCTGTTCAGCCAAACTTGAACTCCAGTTTACAATTGTTCTAACTTCATCGAAAATTTCTAAGGCTTCAATTAATCTCTTTAAAATATTTCACATAATACGAAACGGCTGAAAGCCAAGTGCCCCATCTTGTAATCACCGGCTGGGGGGGTAAAGGCAGGTTTGGGTATTTTTCTGTGAGTATTTTTACCCTACTTGGAGACTTCAAGAATATTAACCCAAACTTGTCCGAATCAAAAAAAAGTGTTTTGAACAACGGTTTGAAAACGCCCAAAGATTTCGTTTATGTTCGCAATTTGAACTGCCTTTTTAAGTATACCTATCAGATCTATATTTTTCTTTCAAACTAAACCCGGGAATTTAGGTCATATCCTTATTAACTTTTCTACTTGGTATCCCCTGGTGTTGCACCGGGATATCCGACCACTGGTGATAAGCGATTGAATTTATTCGATATTCTAGTACTTTTCGACTAAGCAGTAAAGTAATCCCACTTTATGGAAACAATATTTTATCAAAATACAGTGTGTGTGGCCTACAACCGGGGTGAAAATTTAAACGGTGATAACAATCATTTCCACATTTTGTAATTAAAAAAAAAAACTTTTTTTGTAATTTTTGGTTCATGTATTTTCATTATTATGGGTTCATTTACTTTAATTAAAAGTTATCAATAACTTATAATTTTTTAATCATTGAAAAATATACAATAAAAAAAACCGTAACAAATTAGTGTAAAAATAAAAACAAAATTATTGTTATGACTTCGTACCTGGTATACTATCAAGATGTCTTGTGACTGACAAGCTACGACATCGTGATGCCAAGATCTAGTATTAAAGATCCATAGCTTTGAATTACAATATCTCTGAACTTAACCACTTTGAAACACCGGGACCTTTACAGGATTATTGCCGATAGTCTAAGGAGTCACTCATTTCATTTTTCTCCCGTGTTACACTGTCCACTGTATAAGAGTTATGATTCCAATTAAATTGGGAATTAATTGCAGATTGAAATACGCACATGTCATTACAGTTATTTTATATTTCTCCAAGCTAAATATATTAAAAATAAATCCTTGTAGTTAGAAGACAAGTAGTATTAACATAATTTTCTATGTAGGTAATAATTTGTAGCCGTAGTTCCCACAGAAAACTTACCTAAATTCCAGTCATATTAGTATTCATTTGGCAGTACATATAAGCTTAACGTATTAGTTGAAATGGATTGATAAAATAAAACCGTGGAAACGGAGTATATCGCGTAAATTAACTTTGTAATTATCTACATAATGCAGTCGTTTCGAACACTTCACAGGGTTCGCCATCTACCGGCTGACTGATCCGACTTTGACTTTAGTTGAATGGGGTCTAAGTTGTGTATTAAGTACCTACCTATTAATAAAATAACTAACCCATTTATTTCACAGCACTTTAATGCACAATCTGCCGCTGGTCACACTTTCTACGATGTGACAACTAGGCCTATACATTAAATTGCGTGTTTCAGAATTGAAGAAAATGTGTCTAGTGAATTTTATGCTAAGTTTTTGTCGAGACTGTCTCGTAAATCTTTAACATGGAATGCTAACTGTCAATGTGACTGGAACTGACTTGAAATTGTTTCACTTAGTTTAAGCCTACACCTTGTTACTTCAGCTTTAACAATTTACGCGTACACTAATGATGTTGGCCTGCACTTAAAAATATTATTATTAATTGCGTTACAATAATTGACTTTGTTTGATAAAACAAAATAAACTGCATATTTATTATTTATAAATAACAGCTGTTAATAAGTAAATGTGAAACAATATGTGGCAACATGATTGTGTGGTAAACTGATAAATATGTTGTATCCCAAACTAACACGTGGACAATACTTTATAACAGCGGCTAGCCGTGAATCCACCACATATGACATCCACAGAGATCGTGTTAAAGAATATAAAAAGATATAATTGACAAAAAAGTGACGATTGATGCAAAAAAGCGAGTCCGTCCCACAATTAGTCCGGTATTCTTCGGCGGGCACCTGACTCGGCTGACCCACATTCCCCGCAGATTTATAGTAGCGCTTCGTACGCAGCGCAGGGCTACCGTTCCGAGAAAATACTAGCACATTCCTTTTCGATATAGCTTGAAATGCGAACCATAAGAACATAATAAATGATAGAAATTGGCGTTATAATTATCAGATACCGTTTTTTTTCTAATCGTATCTATCACCTATTTTGTATCACTAAGTGTCCGTTTTTGATTTAATGTTTTGCTTTATTTGTTGTTACTTAACATTACTGAGGTAGGTATTCATTTATTTAGACATATATTTTTTATAATTAAAGTTTATTCGCATACAAATATTTTGTCGTGATGGATGTTATTACAAAATTAAATACAAATCCAATAATGGCATTGATTATAAATATTAATACCTACTATGCAATATGTAGGTAGGTAGTACATAATTAATGTCATGTTATTTGACAATCTTACACAAATCCACCATTTTCTACAAAAAGCTCAATAAATAAGGCTTGTGTATTAAGTACTAGGGGCGATATGTATACAGGGTGTTTGTTATATCATTAGCCATATTGCAATATCGATACCTTTAGGCTCAAAGGGTGTAAACGCCAAATTGCCACTTTACAGGAGAAGCAAAAAAAGAAAAGTATTTTAGAAAAAAATCATAACTTTTTTGTTTTTTGGCAGAATAACTTAAATTTTGGCCAACATACTTGAATTTTTAAGATAAACATTTTGAATATCAATCATTTAGGATAAATGAATAAATAAAGAAAAAGGGTGTGTTATACTCCCTTAACTTTTTGAAATAATGGCGTTTACGCCCTTAAACTTCACATAATATGCAAAAAATGTAGGGAGTATTGGTTACTAAACGTTTGAGTTTTGGTCTAAATGGGGCGTATATCACAATTACCATAGTTATAATCGGTCTTATAAACTCATTCATAACATAGGCAATGCTCTGAATGGGTGTATAATACACCGTGGGGTTAAAAAAATACTTACAATCAATTAAAAGGTTGCTGCTTTTATTAAAAAAAATGTCTACACTGACTATGCTGTTGCTGATTATATTTTTCTTTTATGTCTAGGGATAAAAATAATGTTAATGGCGTTATGGACAATTAAGCTACTACCAAAGCCCAGATTAAAATGCGATATGAAACCAGTAAAACAAACAACAATTCATCATAAATTTAAGAGTCAAACTCTTGTCGGCGTAACTGATGAATGTAACTGTATCCATCTAACTCTGTCTAAAGCCACCTCCTTGACTTCTTTATACGACACAACGTCTACTTTCTCTTTTATTTGTTTCATGTAAATTCCTCTATGTCTCCCTCTTCCTCGCTTTCCTTCAATTCTTCATTCTATTATGTTTTTTTATCAAAGCGTCATGTCGTATAAGGTGACCAAACATTTTCCCTCTCCTATTTTCTATTATCTTTAGCAAACTCCTTTTTTCTTTCACTCTTTTAGGCACTTCTTCGTTTGTGATATTTTTTGTCCAACTTATCTTCTCCATTCATCTCCAGCTCCACATTTCAAATGCTTCCAGTATCTCTCTGTCCTTTTTCGTCATGGCCCACGCCTGACACCCATAAAATGCTATACTCCAGATGAAAGTTTTGATGAGCTTCTTACAAACAGCAATTAATAATGACATCTTTATTATATATATATATTTCTTTCAATAATATCCTCTAGATGCAATGTAAGGTACATTTACTCTCATTTAGTATTATTTTTCCTTATAATTACCAACACATACATATTAACTACTAAATTAAATATAATAGCATGCTTTTAGAATACTAGTAATCACAAATCTTTACCTTTTGATTTTTATAAAACCTATAGACACAACTTAATATCTTTTACTCTCACATAGCATTTCTTTCTTTTTTAAATTACCAACATATAATTATGTAGATATTAATTACATACTAAATGGAGTAGAAGACTTTTAAAATACTTAATCATTAAATTAAATTTATGTTTAAAACGCACAGAACCAAAAAATATAACTGTGCGTACTGTAAATTAAAAATGTCGACTGAAATTGAACGTAAATTTATACACATTATACACAATGTCTCCCATTTTTATCACATTATCTGTCTATACTTTTCATTTCACACTTGCAACATAGGTACGCCATTATACAGGTAAGTATACATAGATTTAGAATGATGGTCATTCGCTTCTATACTGTAGTTTTAATAACGCAATAACTGTTCATTCTCACTTTATAATTAGATAATGACAATGAATCATTACTATCGTATAGGTACACAGTACGTAAGCAATTTTGAAATAATAAAATAACTTAGCGAGCCTATAAGCCATAATTTGTACATTTCTTGGGGCGTATAAGTCAAAAAGTTTTGTTATCATAGGGCGTAAGAGGCGCAGCATGCCTACTACGTTACGGCGTATGAGTCATTTTAAAACGTACAGTGCAAGGATACGGGCGTATAAACCTAATTTAGCCTACTAGAGTCATACTACCTAAATTAAGTAGCATAATTTCTACGTCGTATGAGCTTGTTTAGTTTTGTATTATAAAAATTTTATAACAACTTTGTTATAAGACCTCTTTATTTTTTTTATTTCTGAACTTATTACCTAAATAAACAAAAACTTGTGTAAATGTATCAAATACGCCTCTTGCTTTTAAAAAATCTCCTAGAAACACGTGGGTCGTATATGCCCTAAATTGTCGAATTTCGTTGTTTTAACTACACATATCGATAGAGAAAAAAAAACTGAACAAAACTGCATTCAAAACTCATTTTGGCCAAAATGGCGTTTACGCCCTTTGAGCCTAAAGGTATCGATATGTGTTGGGTAAAGGCGTAAAAAAATATTTGGTAAAACAAAAATAATCCATTTTTCATTATCCTTTTTGTTACAGATTTTTTTTTAAATCCCATTATCTAACGAATGTTTGGTCACTATGATCACTTGCTTACTTTGCGTACTGCCCCATCATCTCATAACTGCCAAATCAGATTGGAAAGGGTGTTTGAGTTTGCAACTTTAATTAACCCGCATAAGGTAACTAATTCAATGCGTTATAACGTACGTAACAAGCTTCCTACGCGTGGTGGGGAATGGAGGTGGAGCTTAACTTGCAGGTAAATCTCACGAGACAGCATTATCACTCTATCGCATACAGTACTAATAATGAGTTGCGCGCCGATCTGAGGGTAGTTTGACTCGAGCGCGTTTACACAAGCGCACTCCTTCTTTGTTTACAGAGTGCTGTACAAATGGCACATGGCATCTTGCGATCAGCCGAGCCAGCATAATTTGACCTCAAGAACGTAGTAACTTAAATGTTCCGTCATACAAACGCGTATTGGTTTACCTCAGATATCGATTCTAATGCACTCTCTAAGCAAATTGAATTGTTGGTGACGACGAGCAGGTACAGGTAGGTATGCGCTTGGGCAGTTTTAATCAAATAAAAATCGTGTGTGCATGTAGTTAGGACATTTTATTCATTGTTTAGTGCCGATGGTGGGGTGAGTGACGTCGGCTGATCGGTGCTTGAGATGAACTCCTGATTGGCTAAGACTTGACTACTCAAACCTGCTACCCTTTTGTCTGCCATCGAATCGCACGGATTGAAACAAACTTGCCTAGTGACCACAAATTATGTTTTTTTCCGGATAAAAAACGGAAAAAAAAAACTAAAAAAAGTGTCACTTTTTTTTCAAAAATGTTGTGTACTGGTGATCGCGAATGACATATCCAAATTTGGCTAACGACATAACAAACACCCTGTATTATATGATGCGCACATATTTAAGTAAAAGCCCGTATGGGAATTTTAAATCTGGAACATAGTATGCGGGGTCAACAGACTACGGAAGCCAGTAAAATATGTAAAAATCTATATACAAAATGTCAGTATGGTATACAATTTATTTCTCGTTGTGTACTTACACCAAGTGATAACCCTACATAATACATTCGTTCGTACCTATTGGTCCCAGTTCACGTGAGCCCAATGCGCTTGCGTTGAAGAGATATCACTTCCTATCCAGTGATTTATTCGCAAAATCGCTGTTATTGCCTACACGCAGCCTACGGTTATTAATCGTGCCATGTCGTCTCGTATGACGGCTTCTGAGACTGTTAAAACTATTATTATATTACGTAAATCGCTGAAGTAGGGTCTGCAGACTTAATGACCAATCATTATTATTATACATATAAGAAAGTGTGTACATATTTTGAAATACCTCAGTAGTGTAACTTTAACTTATTTTTTAAACTCACGCCACTCATGGCGTGGTATATTTTTATTGTAGTTCTTGTTCATGTAGCATCGTAGCATGTGGTTGGTTCTCTAAATTATCATCAAAAGAATATCACTTCCCAACAGAAAGATCAGTTGCCAACTATAAAGTTTCGCAAATGTATTTTTTCGCCTTGTTATAATAATCCAACCTAACCTATACCGTTTTCCAGTAGAATCCGAATAAAATGTAAACAAATGTGGCTGAGTTTCAATTGAATTTGTTGTCTTTGACTCATATCGTGAAACAAGTTCGTTCGTAGATTTATTTTTACGTTAAAACTAAAAATTATCAATAGGTTTAAAGTTTTGAATTAGTCATAAGAACATTGTGTTCTGAATGTACCTGATTATGAAAAAATACAAGTTTTTATTTTGTGTAATTTTTTTTCGTATTTGCTGGTGCTATAATATGATTATGCATGACTGGCAAATGAAATAATGAAAGTTGCAAATAATAATTTAGTACCTAAATGTTGGTATGTCTAGTGAAAAATCGGCCATAAGTTGATTAGCAAATGATATTCTTCAAAAATTGTTAGATATCACAGGATTCCGATACCCTGTGATTAGTGCAGACCACATTATATATCGCTGGCCAGTATAGTATATCATTAAATCGACACTTACCAAGTAAACTATATCCTAGTTGATTATCTGCGACAACTTGTGCAATTTCCCCTTTTAGCTATAAGTGGTTCAGATATTGGACAGCACTCTGATAGCTAAGGAGCTTTATTAGTATTATCGGCCTTCCTTATATGCTTTGGACTAGTAATAAAATTATTGTAAGCTGAATCAGTAGAGCAGAGCTAGTGCTAATTCAATTTATTAAGCGGAATTCAGATAGATTAAATAGTTATACTAGTTTAATTTATAGCGACGTATTTTCATAAATCGTTCTTAACAATTTTAAAGCCCTTCTACATCTATTTACGTAGGTATGTAAAAACATGATTCCTAGCTATTCATTTCACTGCCCATTTAGTATCACGTTCTGATTAAAGTAACAAATGTAGAAAATAATTATGAAAAAAATATGTTTTTTTACGGGGCTGATCGTTTACCAACTCTTCATACAAAACAAAAAAAAATTTGCTATATGAGTGAAAACAAAATGTTAAGAGTTTCTTAATCAGAACACTATACAGGATGCGCCTTTAAACGGATCGCCAGCATTTTTATCAATCCAAATGGTATATTATGAATAACGTAATACTATAGATTTTGAGTCTGTATCTATTTGTAGGTACAGTAGGTACCTAAAACAAATCCTTTGGCAATGAACCCAGCACTTTTCGCATGTAGGTGTTACTACATCATTATTCTAATCATTGCTGAAGCGGAAATGACATGCGCCAAAGATTTTTGTTTTGAACCTCATTTAATGTTACGCTTGCCATCATTAACAGTGATTAGAATTAAGATTTTTTTTTTTTTTATTCAGCCTGAATTTGTGTCCCACTGCTGGGCAAAGGCCTCTCCCCTCAAACTCCATGACTCCCGAGTGTGTGCTTCCTCCGGCCAGTTGTTAAGAAAGGCATCCAGGTCGTCCCGCCATCTCCGTTTGGGTCTGCCTCGTCCGCGCCTATGTTGTGGCATCCACTTGGTGGCTACGGTAGCCCACCTATCCGGATGCATGCGGCAGACGTGGCCAGCCCAGTCCCACTTGAGCCTAGCAGTTTTCTTACCAACGTCAGCAATGCGGGTTTTTGAGCGCAGTGTGGTGTTCCGAATGCGATCGGTCCTCCTGACACCTAGGATACTGCGTTCCATTGCCCGCTGGCAGATCTTCAATTTGGACTTCTGAGTCTCAGTGAGCGACCATGTTTGGGCACCGTAGGTTAGGACAGGCAGAATACACATGTCAACGAGTTTTCGCTTAAGTGACAATGGAAGGTTACCCTTCATTAGCTCTTTCATGGACCAGTAGCTCTTCCAAGCGTTTTCGACACGGCGTTCGACTTCTTTGTCTTGCCTGTTGCTGAAAGAGACTAGCTGGCCCAAGTAAATATACTCGTCAACATAGTGTATGATCTGCCCATCAACCTCAACCCTACGTTTCGTGCTATTGGTCATCACCTGAGTCTTGGCACGGTTCATCTGAAGTCCAACTTGAAGACTTGCATTGCTCAGGTCTTGGAGCATTTGCTGGAGTTCTGCGGCAGAAGAGGCAAAGAGAACTATGTCATCGGCGAAACGGAGGTTTGACAACTTCCTGTCGCCCATGACCATTCCCCTAGCCTCCCACAAATTTGCTAGGCCTTTGAAAATTTCTTCCAAGGTGCTGGTGAATAGTTTTGGAGATAACGGGTCTCCCTGCTTGACACCTCTCTGTATCTTGAACGACGGACCGGATGACTCAAGCTTAACGTCGGCTGTACTATTATTGTAGATGGCTTTTATTAAACTGACATAAGTGGGATTGATGCCTTGATTTTCGAGTGCAGTTATTATAGCATGGTGAGTAATGCTATCGAAAGCCTTGGTGTAGTCCACAAATGCCAAGTATAATGGAATCTTATATTCTGTAGTTTTTTCCAAGATTTGGTTGAGCGTGTGAAGATGGTCAGTGGTGGAGAATCCAGGGCGGAAACCAGCTTGGTTTGGCGGTTGGTGTCGATCAAGTTGTCCAGAGATACGGCTTTCAATTATTTTAATAAAAGTTTTATAAATGTGGGATACCAGAATTAAGATTATTCTTTTGAAATAAGTATTTCAAACAAAAAGTGTCTTTGGCGGACTTGAGATACTGTTAACAACTGTCTTAAGGAACAGGGCAAAAAGGGCATGGCAATCGAAATAATTATTGCTTATTTTTTTATTGAAAGCCGTCTATATCAGTGTCTGTGACAGTGTGACAGACCTGTGTCAGTTGTCGTGAGCATTGCAGATATTTTAAAATAATTAAAAAATATTATGTGAGCTAATGTCAAATGCCAATATAAAAAGGCGGCGAATACAAATTTTCTATCGGAAGTCAGTTGCGAAGAGTTCATCGCGCCAACACTGACTTGCCGCATAATTTGCCGCTTTTTTTACTGACAGAGATTGTTGCACGATGTTTATATATCAGCGGTTTAGTAAAAGAGTCCTACTTTGTCCCTTGCCATAAGAGCGCTTAGATATTGAAATCGTATAAAGGTACAAACCTATTCCGTCCTCATGGTAAGCGACAAAGTGCGACGTTTTTACTAATTTCGACGCGCAAGTCAGGGGTCAATATATGTAGGCACCTTCTGGGCAAACTCATTCCATCGCGTCTCTGTCCTTGGCTAGTCTGTGGCCATGAGTAAGCCCATTTAAAAAAAATTTAGTCATAGTAATTTTAGTCAACTAAAATCAGTGTCATGTCGCTGGCTTTGCTTCTATGTGACTCATTTGTCTTAAATAATAACAGATCTTGATAATGTGAACACCATGTGTTTAAGGGGGTAGCTACGATTTTCGCGGCTGAAGAATGTGACGCGGCCTTCACGATGATTTACACAGCAGTAAAATATGGTGACATGGTATAAGGCGGGCAGGTGGGCGGATACGACGATAATTTGCTTTGCTTGCGTTATCCGGTAATGGATCCCGGAGATACTGATCTGCCCCTATTTTGCATGCACCATTTGCGATTTGATTTTCTTAATGTCTCTCTTGCACATGTGTCTGTGATAGATAGATACTTGCCCCCTTATTTAAAAACATCTTCTAAATAAACAAGCCGATAAGTATCGTTAGTTTCTTTTCAGTGACTGTAAGACGTAGAGGGACAATAGTACATTGTGCATCTAGGGAGGTAAGTACGGTATTGCAAACGAGAGTTTTTTAATGACTCGAGTTAGTATTCTGCTTATCGACCGTAATGCATACAATGTTTTTCATCACACTCGCGAACAAAAAAAAAAGTTTTAAGACAAAATATTATTGAATGTCGTACTAACATTTCTATTACACCCTGGAGAATATCACTTTTCTGGAATATCACTTTTCTATTAGTCCCGCGTTGCATGCAAGCAATGTCGTGCTTGGAAAGCAAGTGTGATGAAAACTATAATTATCGACTTTGCTATCTTAGGAGACGTTGATGAATAAGTAGGTACGAGAATACGGGTTCAGTAATGCGTCTGACCTATTGTTCCTACTTGGTAAAGAGTTTAATATCAAGTTTGGCTTGGCAAATCACACCTAAGCCCAATGGAGCCCTATAACATTATCCATGATATTTGAAACACGAGACGCAACTTATGAAAGCTACTAAAGCAGCCATTATAAAACGCAATCCAATAGAAAATTTCATAAGAAAAATAGCTTTGAAGTCTATTCTGAAATGGAAGTACTGTCCAAAAATTACTTGATGCAACATTGTACAGTAAACGGTCATAAGTAACGCACGTCGGTTCTTGGGATAGAGACTCAGCTTCGTAGAGCGTTGTCCTTCTTTAACGTATTGACATTTATGCAGTATTATACTTCGTGATTCGTCTTTCTAGATTAATAACCTGAAAATAAAATATGGCAATACTTATGTAGTAACGCATAGTTGCTACCACTACCTACACTATGTTGAGAAAAAACATGAGGGTAATACTTAAGATTTCACTCAATTTTTGAGGGTAATCTAAGTTTTTCCCCCGCTCGCTCTGCCAGGAGACCGGCCTGGCTGGCTCTTCGAGTCTTCATTCGCAATTTAGTGCTTCACCACTCAACACATCTTCGACTTAACTATAAAAAGTTACCTAAATTAACGGTTAATTTAAAAAAAAAAAGTATACATATATATTGAAAGTCTTCTACTATTCTATTAGTTCAAACAGTTTTGAACTGTACTAAGATTTCGGTACGATGCCGAAACGTAAAAATTCTGACGTTAAAGATTTAAAATGTTTGAAAAAGAAATTAAAATTGCTCGAACAAAAAATTAAAGCCAAAAGTGTTCGACGTCGCATCCGTGTCATCGACGACTCCTCTTCATCGTCGGAAGCATCCCGGGATCCATCGCCTACTCCAGAAGACCCACAAGGTAAATTATTTTATGAATAAATTACATAGTCATGTGTTAGCTGACCTGTTTTAAAATGCACTCGGAACAGTCTATGGGACTGTTTCACCGCATTTGTTTGAAACGCACAGACTTCTTTTGCAACAAATTGATTTTAACCTACCTGCCTTATTGACGAATTAGGTCTAAACACGTGGGCGCTAGCCTATTACTACAAAATGCACTCGAGGCAGTCTGTGGGACTGTCTCACCGCATTTAAATATCCTTTTACTTAAATTATAAACTATAAAGACAAATCATAGGTCTTTTGCTTTCGAAATGCATCCTGAGCAGTTTGTGGGACTGTCTCGCCGCATTGATTTAAAAATTACAACCGTATATTCATTTTATGCATAAAATGCACCCTGAGCAGTTTATGGGACTGGCTCGCCGCATTTAACAATTCACGTTCTGGTCTGTGGGACCTTAACCTTACCAATGCATATTGAATGTGCTAAAAATAAGATTTTTCGGTGTATGGGTTACGTAATATTCTGTGGGAATACTACATTACTCAAAAAATACCATTTCCGTTTTCAGACGGAGTTATGCCAGATTCTGCGGATTTTCAAATTGAACCGCCGGCGGAGGTTGAAACGGCGCCGGAACATGACGACGGAGACATTACGCAGTTGTTGGACGACTGTACCACCACGAACAATCCACAGACAGAGCCGACGCCCGACGAAAACGCTGCTTCAGACTCTGCTCTGGATAGCATGATCCTAGACATCCTAGGAGACGACCCAAATGCAGCTGCCGAGTATGGTACTGAGGTCCATGATCAGCTTGCAAGCCGCTTCGATTTTTTTGCATCAAACGGACTAAGTAAAGAGGCTCGTAAGGAACTTAGCGATAAGTACCTTGTACCGGCAAACTGTGCCAAAATCGGGGCGCCTATACTTAATCCTGAAATCAAAGCGGCGCTACCTGAAAATCTAGTTAAAAGGGATAGGGCCATTGAGGCCCGCCAAAAACTGCTCGCAAAAGCCATATCATCCTTAGCGTCAGCTTTGTCAGATGAATTTAGCAACACTAACAAAAATCAGGACCTACTAAAAAAGTTAATGGACACGGGCCGGTTGCTCTGCGACATCCAACACGCAGAATCGATTACGCGCCGTAATTTTGCGCTATATGCCCTTAAAAAGGACCTGAAAGAACACCTTGTCAATACAAAAATAGATAAATATCTATTCGGTGAGAATCTATCGGACGCCCTCAAAACCGCTAAGGCAGTCACTAAATCCGGAACGGACCTAAAGGTTACCACTGCGTCGACTTCCAAAAAATATACACCGGCTCCTAAAAATCAATTTAAGAATTTAAACTGGAAGACTCCGGCCCCAAGTCACAGGCAACAGGGACCACAACGGAGCCGCGAGCCTGCGCCATCACGCAGGCAGCCGCCGCCGCGCTCGTCGAGGCCATCACCGCGACGTCAGTGGACGACGCGTCGTCATTAGACGAGGTAAACATTGCCGGCAGGCTTTCACGTTACCACGAGCAGTGGGATCTACTTACGTCAGACCGCACGATCCTTAAATGGATAAGCGGATACAAAATAGAATTTTCTCAACCTGTCGTACAGCATCATATTCCTGAAATTCCTAATTTTAGTAACTCAGAATCTGCGCACATAGATGCCGCTATAACCGAATTGCTGTCTTCAGGGGCAGTGTCCGAATGTTTGCCATGTGAGGACCAGTTCATATCGAGTTTCTTTTTGCGACCAAAAGTGAACGGCAAAATGCGCTTCATATTAAATTTGAAAGAGTTAAACAAGTTTATTAGTACTCAGCACTTCAAACTTGAAGATCTGAGAACAGCCGTGAAACTGGTCACAAAACATTGCTACATGGCGACACTGGACCTGAAGGATGCCTACTTCCTTGTAAATATTGACCCTAGCAGTCGAAAATACTTGCGATTTAAGTGGAACAACAGATTATATGAGTTCAATGTCCTCCCATTCGGTCTAAATGTATCACCATACATTTTTACTAAAATTATGAAACCAGTTGTAAAACTATTACGATCAGCGGGATATCTTTCGACGATATACCTTGATGATATACTTTTATTGGGCTACACACATCAAGAGTGCTCCAAAAATATAGATCGGACAAAACAGTTACTCCTTTCTTTAGGGTTTGTCATTAACAAAGAAAAAAGTAACCTAAAACCGTCAACGAACTGTAAATTTCTTGGGTTCATAATAGACTCTGTTAGTATGCAAGTTTCTTTGCCTAACGAAAAGAAACTCAAAATAAAAGATGAGCTTCAAAAGCTAATGTCTCTAAAACGCTGCAAAATCCGTACATTTGCTCAAACAGTAGGATTACTGGTCTCCGCATGCCCTGCGGTAGAGTATGGGTTGCTCTATACAAAGAGTCTAGAGCGTACCAAGTTTCTAAACCTTAACGGCAGCGATAACTATGAGCTATACATGAATATTCCAAGTTCGCTATTACCTGACCTACATTGGTGGCTTGACGCAATTCAAAATACTTCGAAAAGCATTCGAAGTGATGATTACGCTACTGTCATATTCTCTGACGCCTCAACGACTGGGTGGGGTGCGGCATGCGAGGAGGAAACTGCTAGTGGCCAGTGGTCACTCAGTGAGCGTACTCGTCATATTAATTATTTAGAACTCCTCGCCGCTTTCATAGCTATAAAAATATTTGCTAAAGACCGGACTAACTGCCAAATATTGCTCAGGATCGACAACTCTACAGCTATCTCATATATAAACCGCATGGGGGGAATTCAGTTTCCGCACCTTACTCAGCTAGCCAAAGATATCTGGCAATGGTGCGAACGCCGAAAATTGATCATATTTGCATCATATATTAAATCCACCGATAACGTAGTCGCTGATGCTGAATCCAGACGTGTACACCCCGACGTTGAATGGGAGTTATCTGTACCAGCCTATAATAAAATAGTAAACTCATTCGGCACACCTCACATAGACCTGTTTGCTAGCCGCCTTAATCACAAATGCACCAAATATGCTTCATGGCACAGGGATCCGGGCGCATTTGTGATAAATGCCTTTACAATTAATTGGACTGAATACTACTTTTACGCGTTCCCGCCCTTTTCTATAATTTTGAAAACCCTGAATAAGATAATTACCGATAGAGCTACCGGCATCATTGTGGTACCAGTATGGCCTACTCAGCCCTGGTATCCCGTTTTTACTCGCCTGTTAACATCAAACCCTTTGTACTTTGAAGCCAATCAACACATG
Source organism: Thaumatotibia leucotreta (assembly GCA_025490895.1). NCBI lineage: Eukaryota > Metazoa > Arthropoda > Insecta > Lepidoptera > Tortricidae > Thaumatotibia > Thaumatotibia leucotreta. The sequence continues at coordinate 19,922 of JALPQI010013621.1, read as the reverse complement.
TTGTCTTCTCATTGCAGAGACAGGCGGAAGATACAATCGAACCTTACCCTGGCGGCCGCGATCTTGTCGGGGCAGCGTTACTACGACGAGGTGCACCGCCGTGCTCAATAGAAATCATGTTATCCTCTATTTCTAAAAATTCTATGAGGCAATACAATGTTTATCTCAAAAAATAGCATACCTTCTGTTCAAAAAATTTTGTAAATCTTTACGAAGCGCCGATTTCAAAAGTTTTAGAATTTCTGTCAGAAAATTATAATGCTGGCAGTCATTACGGTTATGGATCACTCAATAGCTGCAGAGCAGCCCTGTCCTTATTACTCGGGCCCGACTTAATCGCCGACAGCAAAATACAGAGGTTTTTTAAGGGGGTATTTCGCCTCAGACCTCCCAAGCCAAAATACAATTGCACTTGGGACACAAGTCGCGTTCTAGACCACTTAAAATTACAATTTCCAAATGAAGAAATAACATTAGATAAACTTTCTAAAAAATGTTGTACATTATTAGCCTTGGTCACAGCCCACAGAATGCAAACTTTATCAAAGATTAACATTAATAATATCGAAATCTTGGATTCTAAAGTAATAATAAAAATACCTGATCTAATTAAAACTTCGCGGTTAGGATCATACCAACCAGTCTTAGTGCTACCTTTTTTTCGAGAAAAACCCGAAATCTGCCCTGCGACAACACTCACTAGTTACATAACTAAGACTGCAACTGTAAGACGAACAGAATTGCTTTTTGTGAGCTTCAAAAAACCTTACAAACCAGTGACAACACAAACATTAAGTCGCTGGATAAAAGATACTCTAAGCGACAGTGGTATCAATGTTTCCATATTTTCTGCGCATAGTACGCGCCACGCATCCACTTCGCGCGCGTATTCGCGAGGGGTCAACATAGACCTCATCCGCAAAACTGCGGGATGGAGCGAAAGTTCTAGCACTTTCGCTAGATTCTATAATAAAAATATCCTGGACACGAATGAGGCAGCCTTTGCTGCTGAGATTATAAACTATTGATTAATTTGTACAAATCATGTTATGCAAATTTATTGCTATTAATTTTCTATGTATGTATAATCATTAAAGTCACACGAGATTATATGCTGTTATTGTATATGAACTTAGAATAACAACTCTCTTAAATAAATGGTGATTCGACATGAGTGGTTCGCTTATTTTACTTCTGAAACCCAATAACCACTCTCAAAGTCTACATAAGTATTGCCATATTTTATTTTCAGGTTATTAATCTAGAAAGACGAATCACGAAGTATAATTAGTGATTAAACGAACTTACCAAGTGAAGTTCTATCATAATTATACGAGTGATTCGTCTGAAGAGATTAATAACTCCCACCCTCCCGTAAGCCCAATATATAGGGTTATGGGTTTCATCAGGAAACTCTAAACATATGAAGACTCGAAGAGCCAGCCAGGCCGGTCTCCTGGCAGAGCGAGCGGGGGAAAAACTTAGATTACCCTCAAAAATTGAGTGAAATCTTAAGTATTACCCTCATGTTTTTTCTCAACATAGTGTAGGTAGTGGTAGCAACTATGCGTTACTACATAAGTATTGCCATATTTTATTTTCAGGTTATTAATCTCTTCAGACGAATCACTCGTATAATTATGATAGAACTTCACTTGGTAAGTTCGTTTAATCACTAATTATTTCGACACCAGCAATTAATACTACGCTAACTTGATTTTTATCAATTTTTTGTTTTTAATCCAATATTATTATTTTACGATGACCTAAGTGTTCACCAATTTTTATTGCAAAATTCTTAAAAATAAAGATTTTTGAAACTCGTAAAACGCCAAGTAAAAATAATTTTGAATATTACACAATCTATAAGCCGCTAACTGTTATTTAGGTGGGTACTCGCGGAAACCGTTACCTATAGTTTACGTAAAAAAAATGTGTCGTACATTCGTTAACAGAGAAATAATTCAAAAATGTTACGAAAACGAGCTACTAAATACTAGGATAATAGATTATAAAGAAAAATTTTGACTAAATTGAAAATAGACTGACAAATATCAATTAATGGTACTTTAAAGATTATTTCTGGAAATAACTTGGAAGAAAAATGCAAAAGTATTTTTCAAAAAAAAATGTGGCAATTTGAATCATTAAATTATTATATGTGAAAATTTAATGCGTGTTTTGTTTTTTTTTTTCACATTTTGAGAACACTGTACTCGAAACTGCTACAATGGCATTTTGCAGGCTTTATATTATATCAAACGGACTCCCAAGGTCGTCCGTTTCAACATAATATTCAGGCTGCAAAAATACCTGTTCCGTGCCTGGTCAGTGATGTACTATTTCCCATATTTTATAATATTTGACGCAAATAAAACGCTAACTACCTACCAATAATTCGTTTAAACAAAGCTAAGTTTAGCTTAGATGCGTTTTAAAATAGGACAAGTGTAAAGATGTTTCCTTGTTATACGACGCTAACTTGTAGAAGTCAATACAAATGCACAAAAGTTCAATGTTATTTCATTTACAGTAATAAAATTATGTTATCCTAATTTTTTTTTTTTTTTTTCATTTACAATACAATTTACTTTAGTTGTTGACATAATAATACATTTATTTACAATTTCCTTAAAAGTATATAAATTGATAAAATAATAAAAAGAAAAACTTAGAACTACACTTAACACTAAACATCTTAAAAAATAACAAAATTACACAAAACTACACAATCCTAATTAGATTATTTGTTTTTTCTTATGTTATGACATATATTTAACATATTTTAATCGACATATTTAATAAGATGACTATCCCTATTACAGTACGCTAAGTTGGAAATGGCGTTATATTGATTGACTATGAGTCTTCCTGAGTTGTCATGAACTACGCTAAATAGAACTAAACTAAAAATTAATAAAATTATCTTAAAACTTATTACAGATTTCATTTAAGTGTATAAATAATAAAACGTTGTCAAAAAATCATAAACATATGTTCAGCGGTTCAAAAGTTATCGCAAATTTTCCTTAAATTTGTCCTGGCGTAAAGTTGTTATTTTCAAGTTAGCGTAGTTTTAATTGCTGGTGTCGATTTGTCTCTTTCCCAATAACCCATGTGCATTACTTGTGGTCGTTTACTGTACCTACCAGGGTCGCGTTTTATATAGTTACAATTTACAATTTCGCTGTTTGCCTCTCTTTCTAGCCAATATGTGCGTGCGTTAGAGAGGCAAACAGCGAAATTGTATATTGTAACTTTATAAAACGCGACCCTGAATGTAACATGCATTAGTACGAGTACACTTTTATACTCTTTAGTACCTTTTACTTGAAAACAACATTGCACCCGAAAATAACTATTCCTATATCGGTATTCAATAACAAAACGACGTATGTTCCCTGAAACTCCACATAAACATACGATATTCTCGATCAAGCTTAACACTATTAGCATACAAAGTCTACGGTCGTGACGAAAAAAGAGGGGGAAAAAAGGCACTTTGTTAGAAACCTCTCGTTCGGTGGCAAATATATGCAAGATCATATCAAGCTAAAGGCTTGGGAAGATTTTAGTTCTCTCGTGATGATATTTTATTGATATTTGTTAATGTTTAGTTAAATGTCTGTTGCGTTAGCTACTGAAGTTAAAATACATTAAGGCAATAATACATACTACCTGATAAAATGATTTATTGGCGCTTAGATTAAATGTAGCTGCACGAATTTGAAAATCGGCTTTTAGTTTTAACTACGAATTTTTATTATAGTTGGAAAATGTAACGTAATTTAATAACTAGTATTTACGGGTTTTACCTGTACAATTGTACATCAATGTAACAAATTTTACGTTTTTAATATACTGTGTATTGCATAACAAATGACATTTCATTGATGACAGCGAAGAGACTCGGATCCCACAGTCACCGTGTAAACCGTTTTGTGGGACAAATGTTATAAATAAATATACAATTGTCATTTTGATATAATAAATAAATAAAAAAAAAAAATAATGTATTGTTTCATTTTTCGTGTGTACGTAGTATACATACCTATTCCTGAGGATTGTCTGTATTCATTTAAAATATCTACTTGGTACATTGGTAGTAATAGTGAACACAAGAACTTAAGCGAATAGTTTCATGTTTATGTTATTTCAAATGCGTTGTTGAAACTAATCACCTTATTCATAAACGTCTCCTAGCTTAGTAAACCGATAAGTATCCTTTGTTACGTCTTAGAGAAATAAGTAGGTTCGAGTATGAATAAGTAGGGTGGTCACTGATGTATGAAGAAAAAAAAGTATTTGTTTTTTACTGGGCACAGTTGTAAATAGTTCCGTAATTAGGTCGATAAAGAGTGTGCAAAATGATTTGGCCATCGGATACAGGTTGATATCTTTTTTTTAAACTTTTTGTTGCAACATGACCGATGTTTGAGTATTGTGTTTACCTGAAAATAGCTTTTCTAAAGTTACGAAGCCAAAAGAGGCGAAAAAAAGTTCGAAGATAATAAAAAAAAAAATATCCATGGGCATTTTAGGGAAATTTCTACTCAAATCCGGAGGCATCAAAACTTAAGAAAATAATAAAAATAAGAGTGATAATCAAACATTTGTATTGTAACTGTGCCCTCCAGATTTTTTTTTAATGGGCCCCTATTAATAAGACCGAAAGGAACAAACGATTCTAATCGGCTGTATATGTTACGAGACGTTTATAAGTAAGATTATTTTTTAAATATGAGATACAAAGTCAGAGGTTAAAATATTATTTGCAATATTACACTGGCAGTTCATTGAATTCATTGAAAAGTCAAGTATGTTATCAGCATGATTTAGTGCTTCGTTTGAAATATTTACAGTGACACTATGAGAATGTCATTTGGCATTTTACTCTTAAACAAATATCACAGATCACAGTAAGTATATCACGAGCAAATGGATAATCATATTTTTAAATAAATATTCACAAATAACTTGACGAGGGTTGTTATAGGCCATAATAAGTAGGTGCATTTAAATAATTTTTAATTAGAATTACAATTTTAAAAAATCCATACAAAGTAATTAGGCTCGCGATCGATCGACTCGTTCGAGTCCTGCAATACCCTATAGTTAACCTTTTGTTGACGTGTAATTCTAAAAAAGCAGATGACTAAACTGACATAACAATGTTAACAGCTATGTATATTGCTGCTATGAACATCTTAAAAAATACTGTTGGGTCATTATTAAGAGTAACTTAAAAAAACTCCTATTTTATGAATTACACTAATGAATCTTATAGCTGTTTTCATTTATCGCCAGTATTAGATTATTACTTAACAAAATTATTACTTTACTTAGCGAACACGCATTGGTGTGTAATAATATATCATATGAATAGTTCGTTTTCGTATAAATCATAAACGAATGTGTCCGTGCGAAAACCATTCCGTTTTCAAATTCGAGTACCGTTTTTAATTAAACGCAGTGCTGCTCGTGTCGGTATACGTTATCACGGCGAGCGGCCTGTGCTCAATGCTCATACAAACAGCACTACTATATTTTGTGTATGTATTTAGATAGGGTGGTAGGTACAAGAACAATTAATGTATGACGTATTCATCCCTTGCCTCAAATCATGTATTAAAACGGTTTCAACAAAAATGGTTTTGGACGGGTATCTGTGTAGGTTTTTTAATGGTATTGATTGTTCTTATGAATTTAACAAAAAGAAAAGCGTTTTTTCGTTCATGAAATGATTTCATAAGTAATAAGTAAGTATCTTAAAATCGACACACTTTTGTTGTGCTATTAAGGATTAGAAAAGTTAAATTTTCTTGTGTGAGTACTTTGGAAGTGTTAAGTGAAATTATTAACCATAACATTTTGTACCGTTTACCTTCGCATAATATTCACCTGTAAATATTTTTAATAATGCCTAGTATAAAGTAGCGGGCCGATAAGTTTGAGTGTAGTATGGCAGCCTTCGTCGCCAAACTTTATCTTTTAACCGGTGAGGCAAATTGCCAGCTCCCTTGAACTGTTCTCGGAAGCCTAAAATATACCGTTTAAATATTAACTTTAGATTGGACGAGATACTTGATCGATAACATTTTTATAACACTTTGGGGAAATTGAACTGTAATGGAAACGATATTTTAATTAATTTCGTTTTTAACATAAGGAGAAAAAGCGTTTTTATTCTGTGCAACAATGTTCAGTGCTTGAGCTACCAGTTTGTAAGAAATTGCTTGTAATATTTTTATTACATTCATCTCCTTACTCGTAATATGTCATGCTTTAATTCATTTTTATTATTCGCTGTCAAGCAAATGTTTGGTAGATTGATTTTAGCGATATTACCTACCAACCGCGCTTGTTGCGGTCAAACATCGACACATTTTGACCCTCGGTAAAATCTGTCAATGGTCAGATCTCACTGACATCTAACAGATTTAACTTTCTAAATGCTACAATACGTGGAACAAAATGTTCAAGTTTTAAAAACAGTACTCATCCTATCCTTTCTCGTTTTAATTAATCAGATAAAACTTATTCTTTTCCAGAATTGGACTAAACGGTCGTACGTTGACGTGGCATATTAAAACGTAAGTGGCCAGACAGCCGGTTACCTTTTGACATGCAATTTTCGGGCGCTCATTTATCAAGTTTGCTGCTACGCTCCCTGGTTTATCGATGTCGACATTTCGTTAAGTTAGGAGGTTACATTTTTGCTAAAAAAAACTTGCGATTGCGCAATGTGACTAAAGTTAATATCATATTTTTATAATATTTTTATTGAGTGAGGCTTACTAGGCGTTCAATTCATCAAACTCATCCGTCTAGGGGACTACCTTAATATCAATGTTTGCTAGTCTGCAGTAGTATGTATGCAGGTCGTATGTTATTTAGCCATCATGGAGTTATAAAATACAACCGCAGCTGACGAATGTCAAAGTCTAAATATTAACAAATTACCTGTCATTTGGGTCATGTTATCTTATAAGGTCACAGTGAAGTGGTTATTTTAAAATGTTTATCTACGCACATAACAGTAGTGTTCTAAAATGCGTTCAATTACTATAGGAAATTATCAGCATACATATTACAATACAGCAGTTTAAATTTGGGACAGCTGTCAAATCTCCTGTGCGTCACTATTATAGTTTATAGTATCCACAGATATCAAGAATATCGATATCACATGTCAAATCAGTACGTCTTCTCCCAATATAAACCGCATGGCATTCGATCTCGAGTAATATCAGAATAGGAACTTCATTTGACTGTTTACGATTTTTAAAAAACAAGCGACTCAAAGGAGGACATATTTGCCGCTATTTTGTTTGTTGATATTTTGCTGTTCTGAAAATATAATTGTGAAAAAGCATAAATAAATAATAAATAATAATAAATAAGATTAAATAAATAAAAATAAATAAATAATCAAATCAGATATTGGCGTAGGTAGAAAAATACGAATATACTACAAGCAGAATTTGTAAATATGTAAGTAAACATTTTAAAGTAGGTACTAATGATATGTGTAACGTATGTAACCATACATAATTAGGCATTATGTACGGTTGCATAAACTACTATATTGTTACCATTGTAACCCATTTCTCACAAACAATAAATGTTATGATTATGATTATTGCTTTCTTATATCAAAAACATATAAGCTTGTTATGTTACTTTTTTTGGCAATACAATGAAAGCATCGATATCGATATTCACCTGGTCACTAGCCATCCATCAGAACCCAACGAAGATCAAAACAATTAATCTTTTACTTACAAGTCTGACCCTTAGCAGGGATGGCCAAGTTAATCAATTTGCACATACTGCCTTGTTATATTTAAAATAAAACAAAACGAGTTGAAGTTTAATAAAAACATGCATAATATTCTACCAAGCCATTAAATATAGATTAAAGCGAGGGAAACCTATTATTTGCACTAAAATAATACGACTATAAAAATGAGATCAAAATATTCTCAGGACAAAGAGCTAATTTGGTAGGTAGTTGGTTATTAAACTTTTTTTGCAAACTCATTTACTCTTTTATTATATACGTCCAATATTACTTGTGCTTGATGTAGGTACTTACTTACGTTTACCTTATATTTAGTATTAAGTATTCAAATATAGAGCATTAACCTCTAAACATGTAAACAAATTTTCATTTTAACATAAATCTTTTAACTCTTCAAGTTCCTGTCACAACTCTGTCATCGATCTGACGGGGTATCTACAAGGCAGAGACAGGAATTTGCAAGGCTGACAATTAAGTGTTACTTTATTAATCGAGAACTAGAATGTTTGTTGTTCCACTTTGCTTACATGGCTAACATAAATTGTTAACTCTGATGACATCACACGAAAATAGACTTTAATGCGTACACATTTAGATTTCAATATTAAATGTCACAATAACTATATTAATCACCTTATGGAATCGAATGGTTTCGTGAGAATTATTCGACAATATACTATGTTTAAATCTTATGTTCAATCACTATTATTTCAAAACTCTAGTAGCTACATGGTGAGTCCAAGCAACATGAGGACAATATTCTTTGGTTAGTTAAACAACTAATTATATTTAGGTAAATTAGTTGATAACCATACATTCGATCATTTTGACACATTGTCGTCAACATCGATAAAAATGGTTTTTCTGCCATTTTAACTTGAATCAAACGTTTTCCCTCAAATCTACAGACTATTGTACGTAACTAGAGTAAGTATTCGTTTTTCCAAATCGCGAAGCAAAAAATAATGTGAGCTGCCAACTTTTTACCGTCCTATTTAAAAAAGCTATATTCTGTTCTGCGTGATTACGGGTAGTTTTTAAACCGTTTGGAACTATAAAAATCTACTAGTATACGTATAGCTATAAGTCACATGGTCATTTTGTTAGAGAAAACGTCATAAGTTATTGTAGGTTGCTGTGAGGCAAATTTGCAATATTCTTCTATGCTCCTAATATAGCATGTCTATGAATTGTAATGGTATTCGGTTTAAAAAAAGTACCTAACTACTGATATGAAAATGCTAAAGCTCGATTGCATAAGTAGCCCTATTCTAAAAAAGTATTTCACTTTTTTATCCACCGCTGAGATAATTGAAAGTCTTGGAGGTATTTCCAAGTCACTGTACCGAGGCCTATTGTTACATTTGTTATTGCTTTCACGAAGACAAAACTACATTAGAGCCACTCCGCTGCTCATATCCACAAAAAGTTTGATAAAATCGGTACACGACCTAACTGTAACATATAAAGATAAAATTCTTTCTCGTAAACGAGTATGTGAAGTTGTGAACATGTTACGTTGAATTATTTTGACAGTTTCCTAACACATCAAACTCTAATCATTGTTCACGTAAAACAACCCGTATATGAATCCTCATAAGATATAAACGATTGATTTTAATTCCAAATGTGCAGGATTAAGACTGGAACAAAATAAAAACATAAAAAGTTTTAATTCGTGAAATAAAGTTCTTTCTTGCAAAAAAGTGTAGCTAAGCATTACGATACAAGTATATCCGATTAGTGTTTATTGGAATTCAATAATTCGTCCACTTCAAATTAAACCTAAGTTATCAAATGACCTTAATCGATCAATCGTTCATTTAACGTTTTTGAACTCTAACATATTTACGACGTGCTTCGAAAATCTAAATTATCATGTTCTATTTGTGAATGTAAATGCTTTCACAAGTAAAAGGTCAGTGTGTACAGATATGGATCGCTGGGCTGAAGAAAGGCACCATTGGGGTCATTCTATAAAGAGGGAGTTGCGTCAGATGTACGAGCGTTTTATAATAGACGGCTCTTGCAGTACATTCGGGTACAAATGTGTTAAAAGTTTCCTAATAATGTTTAGGTCCTGTTTATACATGTTATGACATATTTTCACTAGGGATAAATTATGAATTAAGTACTACAGTAGGCTTACGATGGTTCCGTGTTTATTGTTTATCGACGATGCCGTGATAGATCTGCAAGGGCAAAACTGACGCGTAGCATGAAAAAATCGCAAAAACGGAACCATCAGAAATTCACAGAGTTGCTTTTAAACATATTTTTTTTATTTTAATGAAACCAGAATGAAGCCCGAAACATGAATCAGAGTTCGTAATGTATATTGTGTCACCAAATTATTAACTAATATTTACATCTTCTATTTAAGTTAAAAAATGTCATAGTATAATATTGATATTGTTATATTAGTTTCGGTATTTCGTATATCAAAACAACTTGAGTACTTATATCAAAATTTTATGCATAATTAAAAAATGTGCTAGCAGTACATTACCTACCACGGAACTAGTGTTGGGAATGGAGTAACGAAACATCGATACGCCTCTCATTGTTCGATTCATCGCCGTATTCAATAGCCCATATTGTTTATTTAATAAAGGTCTATACATTATATCAGTTTACTCTCGAGATCTGTTCTTAATAGATATTGAGCTTATTCATTAACAAATACATTTGAACTGGCATGCATGTTGGTTGAATTTAATAAAGTAGGTGAGTCGAGATAGGTAGAGGTAACTATAAATGCGATACTTATTCTATTTGTAAGTATCTGAGCAGTACTAGTGTACTACCTTAATATGAAAAATGTAATAGGCACTATTATTTAGAACATTTATTTATAAATTTTATAAATTGTCATAACTAGGTTTCATATGCTAGATGTTAGCTTAACCAGCGATAAATATCACTTTCATGACATGAAACATAAAAATGTGAAATTGCTCACACTAATTGCAATAGCTGTAATTATTGTCAAAACTTAAATGCAGTTTTATACATGAATAGGAAACGAGATCAAGCTATATCGATACTTTCTACGACACTGTGCGGCCACCCCGTCGCGTCGATCACAAGCCTACAAATTGTGTATGAGTCGGCAGTTCTCAGCTATTCAATAACTGCTTTACCACAGATTGGGATCACATCCAACCGTTCTTGTCCAACTAGATCAACCTTAATATTAATGTGTTAAGAATTTTGTTAAATGCAAATTTAAATTGGTATTTTAAATAAAGAGAAATATCTATGTATAATAACAAAATCAGACATACTTAATGTAATATTGTAGTGGTGTCCTAAGACGCAAAGTTATGTTAGATGACTAAAAAAGCTTTACTTTCATCATAAGTCGAAACATATTTCTAAAGAATATGAATGAACAAGACTCCATAATTCAATTTTGTGCTTCGAATATCAACCTGCTGATAGTAATTGATTCATAAGTGAAGGCTTAAAATATTTTATTTGTATACACTATTATTAATATTACAGTTAACTAAACCTTCCACTGGATTATTTTAGTACATTGAGTACCTACTTAAACGCAAATAGTGTAAGTTGGGGATTTTTTATTGTCTTACCTAAAAACAATGATCCACCCATCGTACTTCCAAACTAATGAATGACGATGACAAATATGTAGAACTAGCAAAACCACGAGTAAGATACATCCTTGTATAATTCATGTTACTACGTCCAAGTAAACCCTACATTCGCAGCACACTGGCAAAAAAACAATTTAAGCTTTTTAAACGAAACACGTTTTCCAATTTGAAAACCACATTCCGTTTTTAAAAACAACGACGCGTAGTGTTGCACGTACCTACTATCGATAATGCTTTTGAGTGCACTGCCCTAAGACCATAGTTCTTTTCCAATTTGCAGTTGCAAGCATCTTTAATGACTTTAAGTTAAAGTTCAACTTCGACTTATTTTAGCGTAGAAAAGTGGTTAGGATTATAACGGTTTTAGCCGTCAATCTTGCATCAAGAGAAATACTTTTGCTACGCTGCAATACTTTGACTTTAATGGCAACCTTACTTTAATGGAATAAAGTTTGGAACAGTTTGATTTTTTATAGTTTTGTGTTTGTATGGCCTAGGTGACAGACAAGTTGACGTGTCGATCGTCGATGACTACGATGACTGCAGTTTTATTGGTTTTGGTTTATGATGATGTAAGTGAATCAGTATCATTGAACATGATAATCTATTATCAGCTCTTTATATGTGTACATTTATAACAGTTATGTACTTATTTATTGTGATAGTTGTTCACTTTATCACAACTATTAAGTAGAGGTAGAGTAAATTTTAGGTATTAGGTAGACAAAACACATTTTCTTAACTGGTACTGAGAATGTGTTTTGTCACTTTCTAACAAATGCCACCAATGTCAAAATGACAGTAAGGGGTCACAAAAATAACAATAAAAAAGAAATCTATTAAAATTGGTAGATTTTCCCGATGTAAATTGATTGAAACTTTCACGATTATCACTCATAGTCTCCCTGCGTCCACGGGCGTAACATCAAGGCCGAAACGCCCGGATAATATTAAACGAAAGTTTACGCGGTTATTTCCCGATCTATATAATTTGAGAAATTATTTGAAAATCCCTACAAAGTGATTGCTCGCGTTGCAACGGTTGTGATCGGTGTGATTGCAAGTAAATCATTGTAGTTACTTTACAAGGTCCCATCTTACAGATTTAAGCTTTTATACGGATTGTTTCCGGTTTTAGAATTATAAATTCAGATTATATAACAAAATACCTTTATAAATTACGGATATCAGGATATCTTAGTCGCATGTCACTTGCAGTTAAAAATCCTAGGGTCATTAGGCTAACCTATTACAAGATTTACGAGCATCTACCTGCAGAATTGCTATGCGAACCATCTGACGAAACGTTTGAACGCCAATTGAGATCCTTTTTATGAAATAATCCTTATTATTGTATTAACGGACATATGGAAATGACATTATATATATTTTCAACATTTTGGTCAATGTTTTTAATAAAATAATTTAGAAATAAAACCGTCTCTGGAGAATTTTATTAGGTGAAATTTTAAGCATTCTGTATATATTGTCAGGAATCGACTTGTTACCTTGTAGGCAAGTTTGCTCCTCAAAGTGTGATAATATAGCACAAATTACCGCTCCTCGGTCCGCGACAAGCGCGAAGCCCGCACATCTAGCTTAGGCTGCCAGCAGCTGTGCAATTAATATACGATTTCTTTGAAATATTCTTAATTTTCATCATAGCTATTGAATCATCACGGTATTAACACTGTCTATAATGTCCATACCAACAAAAGGACCTTGACAACCGATTAGCGAGTCCCTTCGAGAGAGTTCATTAAAATATTCCGTGGTCCTATGATTGCTGAGATTCATTGTTTATTGTATTTTTTTATTATAACGTGATATCCGTCTTTTCCGCAATGACAGAAATCCGATACTGTGCTGTAAATAAGGCCCTGGCAACGGCCAGTGAGGTTCTGAGACGCAGAGTAGGCCTTCTTGTGATATTATGGAATTTAGTGGAAGCAGTTGTTTTTTATACACTTGCTATTGTGTGACCATTGAAAAGTGCTTGTTACGTTACCGACTTGAATAAATAACCATTTGATGTGATGTTGGATATAAGTTAAAGTTTCAGTAGCATCTAGTATTATTTTAGGTGCATTCAAAATTGTATCAACCCTTCTGTAATAATCAAAAGCTTTCGAGTCCCAAAACCTCACTGGCAATGGGATGTTCTAATTTTTTTGGCCACCTTGTATATATCTCTGCAATTGTAGGTTAGCAAAAAGTCGCTGTAGCCGCTTTCGGGTCATCAGCTTGTTCATTGCAGCCAATATTTTATATTAAAAAAAACACTATGGCAGGTAAAAAAATGTGATGTATTTACATTGCACAAGAATGATGTAATTATGTATGTAGGCTCATGTAGTAGTAGTAGTAGTAAATCCCTTTTGCAGCCATCCTTAGCCGCGTGGGCCTTACCGTTAAAGTCGTATCTACAATCGCACGCTTGTAAGCGGCCTTAGACAATACCGATGAATAATGTTCCTTGTACTGCAAATGTCAGGGCTTGTTATGACGTTTGTTAGTTTGTCCGTTCCTATATAGCTGGCTAATTTTATCGATGGAGGTTGTTTAGAAAGTTCCCCACAGTATCCATTCTGACGTCTTTAGGATTTATATAACGGGTCCATTAAAAGGGCTTATGGTATTATGTTATTGGTACCTATATCATTTAGTATGGTGTCTTGGATATGAATCTATAAATGTTGATTAATAACAAACAGCAATAATTAAACCAACATCTATATTAATATCTGCTTGTCACAAGAGTCTCTTATGTCATAAACCTATGAAATTTTTTTATTTTATAAGATAAAAAGGTTAAATCTATTAGGGCCAATAAATGCCTAGGAAACCACCCAGGATGCCGTTACCTAAACTTAGGGATGCACCTGCGAATCGATATTATAAATAATCGGTTCTAGTCGAATAATTATCGATATGTCATGCGGTGCAGCCCTTTCCTTGTACACAGCTCTTCCTTGTAAACGATGAATATATTGTGGATTTTAATTATCAAGTTGTTAATTATGAAAGTCAATAACACAGTAACCAAGGATATATGGTGGTAAGTTTAGGGCGTTTAGAGGTCTCAAATGATTGGCTGTACTGTACCTAGGATATCACGTATTTCAATACTTGACCATAATCTTATTCTTATTCGAAACTTCATCACAGGTAATTGTTATTTTAAATTACCATTCTAACCAAGGATTTCTTTAATTGGTGTGCAAGAGTTGAAAAGAATTATTATTGTGACAATATATTGTGCTAACAATCAATTTGACACATTTATCACACAAAAAATTAAGGACAATTCTCTGTGTATAGTTGCCGATTTCTAAGAATGAACATTTGACGATTTAGAAATGAGCCTTATACATATGACGTTATAATTATTGGAAAAGTGGTGAGTCATACCTATCCTCATATTAATAAGGATTAATATATAACTGTCAAAAGTCCATTCTTAGAAATCAGCAACTATATGTACCTTTTCTGATTGTATAGTATTCTATTCTGATGTAACAGTAAAATAAATCTTGACTCAAAAAATAAAAATGTTAATCTCACCAACATGAGTACAAATTTAGAGATTATAATGGATCGAATTCATAGGATTAGTCCTACTCGCGTCTTGTGAATCATTCCGTAACAGAACATTTTACACCCAATATTATTTATACTATCTAATTGATTTGTTACAAAAACTAATTTTACATTTCTGCCGACATCACTTCAACTATCTTACAAGAACATCTGTCTCAAGTTCTAACTACCAGTCAAATGCCAACCATACCTCCTACCTCTATAGATCAAAGTTGAAAACCACATGACGTTCCGCCCGTTTTCCACTGACACCGCTCCAAACGTTTCAGACAATTGCAATTATTTCCATAGCACATTTCCGTTGCGAAATGGTTCGGGCGTAAATAATATTAACACATCGCGATTGGGCTGGTGTATTGTGTCGGCATTTGTGGAAAGCACGAACGCGGTATTTGGGTAAGGTGGGGCTCTGTGGCAGCGGTAAGCGATTTTACAATTTTTAATAATTGATATTTTTCTTCATCTCGATACTGTAATGTCAACCGAAAAATATATTATTTAAATATTCATTTTCAGCCTCCGTAGCCTAGTTGGTAGTGACCTGTCTATGAAGCTGGAGGATCCAGGTTCGAATCCCGGCCAGGGCATCATTTGTGTATTTATTCGTCACAAATATACTACCTATTTGTTTTTTAGTCGTGGCTGTCTATCTATACCGCTTTATTATTTATTTTATTATAATCACCAAATTAAAAATTTAAAAAACCGACTTCAACCGATTTCTCAAAGATCCCCGATTTGTTTCCATCATTGGTTTCCTCAAATCCTACTTTCTGAATGCAAATTCTTGTAAATGAATGAAAATTACCAAAAGCGCCATACATGTACCTATAACATTTGAAGAGATCCCTCGATTTCTCCAGGATCCCATCATCAGACCCCAACTTGGTGCCAATGGGACCATCTCGGGGTAATACACGTTCGATCACAAAAATAAATTTTAGAATCGGTTCACTATTCTCGGAGATATCAGGTAACATACATACAAAAAAAAAAAAAAAAAAAAAAAAAATTCAGTCGAATTGAGAACCTCCTCCTTTTTTTGAAGTCGGTTAAAAATATGCACGTAACTAGATTTAAAACTATTCATGGTATTGGTGGTGCATACGGTGGTTTTATTAGTACCCTAAGGTGTGAATGGTTGATAATATGTTATTTTACATATATATCTTTTAGTTATTTCATATCAGTACAAGTTAAAAAAAGAAATATTATTTGACGTCTACACTAAACCGAGTACGTACACAATCATTATAATGTTAACTAACGCCGTCGTATTTTAAGCCTTAACCCTTCCAGAGTTATTTTTGTTTTTTTTTTAATTGTAAAGAAGGAAAGGAGTTTGGTCTGCCCTTTAAGTTTAGATACATAAGTAACTCCAGACCCCACACAAAGCCACGCTTTAAAATGACTTACGGTTATTAAGACTGTAACAACACTTATAACCTTTTCCTTGACAGGTCGCAATACACGCAAACAACGCTAAATAATGCGACGTGTATACAACCCGAACGAAATTGTACTTAAGTCCATACATTTTAGTATATCCATAGGCCAAATATGAGTTAAACTATAACTCATAGTAATGTCTTGTTTGCTAGTTTCAACAAAATTGTAATGCAATACTTAATGACTTTTGACTTAACGCTTTTACTTTAGTGGAAAGTACGTATGTATTTAAATAGGTACATACAATGTATTAAGTAGGCACTCACAATTCCTAAAATTCCAATTCCTTTTTTTTATATTTTCTTAGAATAATTAGTTAATTAATTACTGAACTATGCAGGTAAGGACGTACATATGATTCGTGTAACTAAAATTACGCTTTTATATTATTTAAAGAATAACTTTTTGAAATTATTCCAAGGAAAATCGACATACCCGTAACGCTCTGTAGCCTCTGTAGGTAGGTGAGTATTCATACAGCCGGAAAAGCAAAAGTACCAATCGGCGGTCAAAAGTTAACAGCTTTTATAAATCTATATTACGATTTGATTTCATAGGGCTATAGACCGGGGAACCTAGTTAGACCGTCAATTGTTGTATCCCAAAATTAGTTCAGAAATTCTTTAACTTTAGGTATGCCCACCGAAAGGACGATAACCTACATCTGACAATGACCCAGTTGGTAAGATTCATATGTACATTTTCATAGAATAAGGCTCGATTTCATCTAAAATCCCCAACCCGCTTTGGGTCAGCGTAAGGACTGTATTCCATTCACTCTTATCACAATACGAGGCTGGTAACCAACAGTGGTACATATAATATAGGCTCAATATTAAAATGATGAATTTAAACCTAAAGAAACGTTAACGTTACGTATACATTGAGTTAAAATTCCTTTCCGCAGTAAGTGTAGTTGTATCCTACGCACTAGTTTACTCTGTTGTCAAATTGGCATGAAATTTGTATAGCTACTCGTGTTCGTTCTATTCGTAAACAATTCGTTTTATAAAACATAAAATGTAGGTACATGAGCAACTGGACTGGGCATTGTAGACAATACAAAATTGTGAGGTTAAAATTAAACTAGAATTACTGATCAATTTGTTAATTTTGTCTCTGAAAGATGACTAGTTTGACGCAGAATTAGATTCTATCAGCATTCAGTTCTTTTTATGTTTATCTACGATATACGCATACATAAGTTAACACCTATTTATATAATATTTTGTACTATATTAACAATATATTTGTTTTTGTTACAGGTAACATCCAAAATCCAAGGATTTTAATGCCAGGATTATGAATAAGTAGGTACTTAGTGAATTTTTATGCTCAGATAATGATCGCGAACTTTTTTACTAGGTAGTCAAATCAGAGTACCTACTTTTTAGATCCATGGTAACTTAGGATTAGCTTTACTTAAATTACTTCTAACATTTTTCAAAAAACTAAAAAGTAAAGGCATATTTACTTTTTTAGATAAATACTGAAAAAAGAGGTATAGGTATGTACCAGTTTACGTTGTCATACTTACTATAGATATTTTTCTGAATATGATTGGTATATGCCTAATCTTTTGTAAGTGTAATATTCATACATATCATTACTTTTGTCCTTGTTTAGGTACGATTTGTAACCAAATCGTTCGAGGTTACTACCAGTTGTCCTTAACTTATTTTCCTGTATTTATCTAATCAACTTTGAATTTTTAAAGAACTCAGCTACAATACTAACCCTTCGCTTTTTCCTAATCTCATTCAAATTCCTTGCAACGTGAGGCGATACATTTTTTATTATATAAAATAAACATCCATAAATGGATTTTAGTCCCCTATCCTAGTTCCTAAGTGTGATCTCATTTTACTCTGGCAAGTGATATCCCAGCTAACAACACGTTTTACCTGCCTTAGGACGAATCGATTTTAAAAGGGTAGTGAAGCAAGTGCACATCTTAAAACGAACGAAGCCCCAGGGCGCAACTAGCATTACAATCGTATCCATAATTAAGCACAAAAGTCTTTTATCACAGCTTCTCAAACTGGACAGGTGAGATAAAAGCTGAATTATAACATATCGGCGTCTTTGACAACAGGCCTTATCGCTGACGTCGTTCCGAATGGTCTCAAGTGTCGTTGGGCCTTTATAAACACGTCGCACTTTGAAGTTGGCACGTCGGTATCTCGCGCTGACACGATGAGAGTGTTTATGAAATGTTTCATTTATTGCAACACTTAGGTAACACCCTATAGTACAGTTAAGCGGTTTGAAATGATTCTGCATCGTATAGCATTTTCATGTAAAACCAGCCATCTTACTGCGAACCCGTGGAAATACGAAGTTAAATAGATGGTGAGAAACTTTGTTATTAATTGACACTGAAAATTGTTATGGCATATTCTCTTTACCCCTCGTTTTACGAGAGTTTTGATTTTTAACTAATCAAATGCCTTTAAAAGATCATCATCATCATCAGCCTTTGATAGTCTACTGCTGGACGTAGGCCTCTCCTATTAACTATGCGTATAAACGCATTAGGAGGGAAATACCCATAATCGCCACGCAGGGCAAGCGGATTGGCGATCGCAGTAATTTGTCCACTATGATGACGCTGCTCCCATCATCAATCTTTTATCAAATAATGGTCAGTGACACTTCAATCCCTTAGTCGACTCTTACGACACCCGCAGGAGGAGTTGGGGTGGCGAAAAATATATTCTTATTGCCGTCACCACACGGCTGGTGCCACTACACGTTTTAAAAGATATTCATTACGAAAAGACAAAACATGCCATCAGGATTTTTAATACGTTTGTTTTATATAAAGTTGTTTAGCATAGTCTTAAAGCTAAAAAAACAAGCGAGTTCTTACACAAATTCTTTGCCAACCTATTACCATAATGTATTCGTCGGTTTGTCAACTCGGGCTAACTCGTGGTTAAGTTAAAACAAACAAAAGCTCACCTATTCATGCGCGGACGAAGGTAGCAAAGCTTTTCGTCGTAGTTGCCATCGCTTGCCTAGCTGAGGACAGTCGCTCGCCAAAACCAAACTTTTGTCGGTATTATATTGGCACCGCTTTGTCCGCTTATGATCGTATATATCTTCATATCGAACAGAAAACGAGTTTCAATTTATAATGAAAATCGCAAGAGACAGTATGGACTCAAATGATAATTGCTTTTTTATTAAGCTTTTTTAAATTTGATGTATGGTTCGCACAAAACTCTCGTTGCTCGAGTCCACGCGCTGCACCGTGTAATATTTGTGATTAATTTCATCAAGCTGATTTCCTGAAGAGCCTATCGTAGGTTTGGGGTAGGCTTTGAATTCTTCCGGCTGGTCTCCTATAATAATTTGAAAATAAACTTTGGTTATGTGCTAAGATTCTATTTCAAAAAATATGTTTTTGTGTGTACAGTCGACGTCAAAGATATCATTACGGTTTA
>JALPQI010013620.1:0-31650 GCA_025490895.1 Thaumatotibia leucotreta | reverse complement strand
GATTAAATTTCTTACACTAATAGTTTTCATCTTGACATACTCTCTGACGAAAGTTAGAGAAAATGACAAAAAAGTATCAGAAAAATGTTCCACTAAAAAAAATTCAATTCATTGAAAAAAAACTTTCCCTACAATTTATTACTGGTCATGTATAAAAAAAATTCAAAACATCACAAAAAAGAATTAAAATTGTCCGAAAATGACATGTCTCATAATATTTTTTACTTCTTTTGACATCAAAAATGCATTTTTAAAGTCTGTCGGTATACTCATTCCCACCCTGTATAGGTAAGTATGAAGTCTAAGTCGCAACTGATTACTGCTACCTGTAACTTTTGTCTAAATATTCCGAGTAGCTAGTCTAAGTTTCACGTTGTCTATCTTGTCTGAATAAGAGGCAGTCCAGCAGTGTTATTCACTAAGGAAACCGCTTTGCTGCCAGCGCTGTGTCAGCGCTGCAGCAGCGTCGAGCCTAAAAATGGTATTCACTAATGTACTTTAAACGACACTAGTGCTCGGCGACGAATGCGGCGTGAGCTGGAACTACACTGCGTCGAGAGTTTGACGTTTAATGTACGAACATCGTATTCTCTAACGAAAAACAGCGACGAACTCGCCCACAACCTCGCTCACAGCCTCGATTCCTAATGTCAAATAAAACAGCTAGGATTTTAGACAAGGCTGTCTCGACGTCGAGCTCGTTGACGAACGCAGCGTCGAATGTGTGACTAAGAGAATAGCATAGCAGCATTGGACTAATACAGGCTGTTGCTGGTTACCTTGACGTAGACGCCGGGCACGTCCTGGCGGCCGCAGCCGAAGCCCCACGACACGAGCCCCACCAACTCGTAGAATCCGTCGTCCTGGCACACCAGCGGTCCTCCACCGTCGCCCTGAAAGATAAGATAAGATTAGTAACTTTCTGGACGGCACAGTGGATTTATCGGCACCGCTCAATGACATTAAATAATATGGATGCACAGAGCCAAACAAAAAAAACAAGAAAAGTGGCACTAAAAGTCATTTCTATCATGTTTCAGTTGAAGCTAATAACGCTCACTTACAATAAACTATAATTAAAAAACTCAAAGAATAAAAAACTTTGTGAAGTGAGCAATAAGTGTCAAATTTGCGAACAACACCGCAAAATAGTATAAATAGTCAACTGTCAGAACTAAATAGCGGAGCAAAAGGACCGCAATATTTACTTCTGCAGCCCATTTTTTGGGGCCATTTTTTGAGCTGTTTGGGGATCCACTTATATATTCTAAATCAATGGCACCGCTGGTTCAACGGTGAAGACCGATATCTATGCAAAAGTACATAATACTTTAAAAAATAAGCTGATAACATTCCACAAAAAAATATCTGTTTGACAATGGTTTAGGGCTCGTTCAAAAATCATGTCATCAATCATCACATTTGGCCGTTTTCTGATCTCAAACCATGCTTAGGTATATTCGGTGAGCGTATTTTCGGAACCATTTTGATCATTCGTGATATTTTGCTGACCCTCCCAGATCAATCATAAGGTCTTTGCACATTATAAAAACTCTACAGCAAGTCCAGTCTATATACAAAATATTGAAATTTATCGCTATATGTCATGTACTAGGTTTAATTTCAAAATTATGATAGGTATTAAAGTAGTGGTGTACGCGTCGTACCTACACTAAAGGTCACTTTGAAATCAAGCCTAGAACATAATACAAAGTTCTCCTCGCCGCCGGCGCGGGTCCATATTGGCACTTATACAATTTTTTCTTCGAATATTTTTACTAATACCGTTTTTTACTCATAATCATCATTACTCCGAAAATTTTATCTCATACTTTTTTTCTTACTAAAAATTATACTTCTACCTACAATGTTCATAACGATTTTTATTTCGAAATTGTATCCTCCTAAAGTCGTCAAGTAGATTAATCTATACTCATAAAGTTATTTGAAATAAATTGTATATTTATAAACATTTTCCCATTAGGTTCACTCTGTTGTGGTATAATTCTTTTATGAATAACAGAAACTGTTGTGGCATACTCAACTTTAGCATATTTCTTTGTGGCAGATTTCGAGATTAATATTATTCGAGCATAATTTCGATGCTCCTATTTATGATGAGGCATAATCTGGATGTGCATAAAAAGTATCGGCATAGTTTGTTTTAGCATAACAGAGAAGGAATAATTACAACCTCTCAATATAATCGAGGTAGTAGTAATATTCCGTACGTTACTTACTGTGTTACTGAGCTGAGTACTTTCTAGGTTGCTAAAAAAAAATAACCTCGAAGACTAAGGCGGGAGCAAAGCTCCCGCCTTAGTCTTCTAACCTAACCTATCCGAGTCGGATCTGCCCCGAAAGGTTTTGTTCGCTCGCTTCGCTCGCTCACTGCAGAAATTTTCGTCCTCACAGCAAATTCTGCCTGACGAAAAAGGCAAGTTTCGAACATGTGACTACATGCCCAAAAAAAAATACAAATCTAATTTCTGTCTTATAACACTCCGCGTAAATAATGATATGCCAAGATAGTTTCGGACAAAATAATATTCAAAATATTGTTATTTAAGTCAAGTGATGTTTCTGTCTCATTAAGTTGATGCCAAAATACACTATACCAAGTCTGTTATGTCCTAAGCGTTTCGGACAAAAAAAGTTTAGAGGGAACCCGTTTAGTACTGTACCTACTCTGCCACAACCTGATTTGTGCAGGTAGCTAGTTTACAGTAATAGTAAGATTTATATTTAATTAAACAAAAATAATTCATACATAAAACCAGTATACAGATAAAAATTAGAATATAACATTAGAATATATAGCATAAAATAAGTATAGTGAAAAATTATATAAACATAAAAGTTAGTACTAAAAATATGTATGAAAAACAATATATTATGAAAATAAATAATTCTATGTGATGATAATTATGAACAAAAATTATTCTAAATACCGATCATTATGAAGTTAAATTGTATAAGAAAAATTTTCGGAGTTCCAATAATCTAAGTTGCAATTTTATAAATACTTTGGCGCACCCCGCCGGCGCAGAAGGAGCTGGCGGGCAGGATGAAGATCTTCTCCGTGACGGCGTTTACCTTGCGGATACACTCCGCGCTCATGAGTGTTACCTGACACGAGTGTTACCTGACAAGCGTCGTTGCCCTCCTCGCCGCCGGCGCAGAAGGAGCTGGCGGGCAGGATGAAGATCTTCTCGGTGACGGCGTTCACCTTGCGGATGCACTCCGCGCTCATGAGTGTTACCTGACACGAGAGCTACCTGACACGAGTGTTACCTGACAAGGGTCGTTGCCCTCCTCGCCGCCGGCGCAGATGGAGCTGGCGGGCAGGATGAAGATCTTCTAGGTGACGGCGTTCACCTTGCGGATGCACTCCGCGCTCACGAGTGTTACCTGACACGAGAGCTACCTGACACGAGTGTTACCTGACAGGAGTGCTACCTGACACGAGTGTTACCTGACAAGCGTCGTTGCCCTCCTCGCCGCCGGCGCAGAAGGAGCTGGCGGGCAGGATGAAGATCTTCTCGGTGACGGCGTCACCTTGCGGATGCACTCCACGCTCACGAGTGTTACCTGACTCGAGTGTTACCTGACACGAGTGTTACCTGACAAGCGTCGTTGCCCTCTTCGCCGCCGGCGCAGAAGGAGCTGGCGGGCAGGATGAAGATCTTCTCGGTGACGGCGTCACCTTGCGGATGCACTCCACGCTCACGAGTGTTACCTGACTCGAGTATTACCTGACACGAGTGTTACCTGACAGGCGTCGTTGCCCTCCTCGCCGCCGGCGCAGAAGGAGCTGGCGGGCAGGATGAAGATCTTCTCGGTGACGGCGTTCACCTTGCGGATCCACTCCGCGCTCACGAGTGTTACCTGACACGAGTGTTACCTGACACGAGAGCTACCTGACACGAGTGTTACCTGACACGAGTGGTACCTGACACGAGTGGTACCTGACACGAGTGGTACCTGACACTAGTGGTACCTGACACGAGTGTTACCTGACAGGCGTCGTTGCCCTCCTCGCCACCGGCGCAGAAGGAGCTGGCGGGCAGGATGAAGATCTTCTAGGTGACGGCGTTCACCTTGCGGATGCACTCCGCGCTCACGAGTGTTACCTGACACGAGAGCTACCTGACACGAGTGTTACCTGACACGAGTGTTACCTGACAAGCGTCGTTGCCCTCCTCGCCGCCGGCGCAGAAGGAGCTGGCGGGCAGGATGAAGATCTTCTCGGTGACGGCGTTCACCTTGCGGATACACTCCGCGCTCACGAGTGTTACCTGACACGAGTGTTACCTGACAAGCGTCGTTGCCCTCCTCGCCGCCGGCGCAGAAGGAGCTGGCGGGCAGGATGAAGATCTTCTCGGTGACGGCGTTCACCTTGCGGATACACTCCGCGCTCATGAGTGTTACCTGACACGAGTGTTACCTGACAAGCGTCGTTGCCCTCCTCGCCGCCGGCGCAGAAGGAGCTGGCGGGCAGGATGAAGATCTTCTCGGTGACGGCGTTCACCTTGCGGATGCACTCCGCGCTCACGAGTGTTACCTGACTCGAGAGGTACCTGACACGAGTGTTACCTGACACGAGTGTTACCTGACACGAGTGTTACCTGACACGAGTGTTACCTGACAGGCGTCGTTGCCCTCCTCGCCACCGGCGCAGAAGGAGCTGGCGGGCAGGATGAAGATCTTCTCGGTGAAGGCGTTCACCTTGCGGATACACTCCGCGCTCACGAGTGTTACCTGACACGAGTGTTACGTGACACGAGTGTTACCTGACTCGAGAGGTACCTGACACGAGTGTTACCTGACACGAGTGTTACCTGACACGAGTGTTACCTGACAGGCGTCGTTGCCCTCCTCGCCGCCGGCGCAGAAGGAGCTGGCGGGCAGGATGAAGATCTTCTCGGTGACGGCGTTCACCTTGCGGATACACTCCGCGCTCACGAGTGTTACCTGACACGAGTGTTACCTGACACGAGAGCTACCTGACACGAGTGTTACCTGACACGAGTGGTACCTGACACGAGTGGTACCTGACACGAGTGGTACCTGACACTAGTGGTACCTGACACGAGTGTTACCTGACAGGCGTCGTTGCCCTCCTCGCCACCGGCGCAGAAGGAGCTGGCGGGCAGGATGAAGATCTTCTAGGTGACGGCGTTCACCTTGCGGATGCACTCCGCGCTCACGAGTGTTACCTGACACGAGAGCTACCTGACACGAGTGTTACCTGACACGAGTGTTACCTGACAAGCGTCGTTGCCCTCCTCGCCGCCGGCGCAGAAGGAGCTGGCGGGCAGGATGAAGATCTTCTCGGTGACGGCGTTCACCTTGCGGATACACTCCGCGCTCACGAGTGTTACCTGACACGAGTGTTACCTGACAAGCGTCGTTGCCCTCCTCGCCGCCGGCGCAGAAGGAGCTGGCGGGCAGGATGAAGATCTTCTCGGTGACGGCGTTCACCTTGCGGATACACTCCGCGCTCATGAGTGTTACCTGACACGAGTGTTACCTGACAAGCGTCGTTGCCCTCCTCGCCGCCGGCGCAGAAGGAGCTGGCGGGCAGGATGAAGATCTTCTCGGTGACGGCGTTCACCTTGCGGATACACTCCGCGCTCACGAGTGTTACCTGACTCGAGTGCTACCTGACACGAGTGTTACCTGACAAGCGTCGTTGCCCTCCTCGCCGCCGGCGCAGAAGGAGCTGGCGGGCAGGATGAAGATCTTCTCGGTGACGGCGTTCACCTTGCGGATACACTCCGCGCTCACGAGTGTTACCTGACACGAGAGCTACCTGACACGAGTGTTACCTGACAAGCGTCGTTGCCCTCCTCGCCGCCGGCGCAGAAGGAGCTGGCGGGCAGGATGAAGATCTTCTAGGTGACGGCGTTCACCTTGCGGATACACTCCGCGCTCACGAGTGTTACCTGACACGAGTGTTACCTGACACGAGTGTTACCTGACAGGAGAGCTACCTGACACGAGTGTTACCTGACAAGCGTCATTGCCCTCCTCGCCGCCGGCGCAGAAGGAGCTGGCGGGCAGGATGAAGATCTTCTCGGTGACGGCGTTCACCTTGCGGATACACTCCGCGTCGCTCACGATGGGCAGCTCTGCCTCACGCACGCGCAGGGGGATCGGTCCGGCTGCAAGTATACATTATAGACCCAGTTTAAATACAAATCAAAATTGATGTACAGTCATCGTCAAAGATGTCATTACGGTTTGGATATCTAAATATATTTTTCCCCTCACTAGCTCGTAAAGCGCTCTTTTATTATTTAATACGAGCGGGTAAAAACGCATCCTATTCACATGTGTGGCAAAGTAATTTAACCATGCTCTAATTCCTATGGCTCACAACTGCCGAGTAAAGTGGATCTGTATGACCATAGTAAACATGCGCAATCGGAGCTCACATGTTATATTGGTCAATTCTCATTGGTGAATGAGATTTATAACCATATTTCCTCGCGCTAGTGAGGGGAAAAAGTTGTATTACACTTGGCGGCAAAGTTTGATCAACTCTCGTGCCTTGAGACCTTCGTCATGTCTCAATATTGGCACGACAGTTAAACAACAACTTTGCCCCCGTGTATAATAAATAACTATTCTTCTCACTAGCTCGTAAAGCGCTCGTTTATCCTTTAATACGAGCGGGAAAAACTGATATAAATCACTAGTGAGGGAAGTAATAACCTTGGAGCGGAGTCAGCGGAGCGCGAAGTAGTAGCGTTAGTTACTTAGTTCGGTCCTCGCCTTCGACGTTGGTAAACTCGGTACATTTACTATTCGAGGAGAATCTTTTAGAATCGGCTTATTTTCACTTTGTCAATAAAGAATATTTCTCTTATGAAAACATAGAATAAATAACCCTTGTTGACGGAGTGGAAATTAGCCCTTTTGGAAAAAATCAGCATCGTTGCAAATCAGAATCAGCAAAATAGCATCAATTGTTAGTCAATGGCTAAAACCAATTAATTTCCTCCCGAGTGCGCTCCGAGTATGGAATGAACTCCCTGTGGTTTCCTCAAGGGGGTATACCTCTACAGTATATGGGTTCTTGATAAGTCTAGCGTTTTTAAAGAGTCGGCAACACGCATGAGAATCGGCTGCAGTTTCAGGCAATAGTTACGGTAGCTGAAGCATTCCATGGAAACGTGTCGTAAGCGATAATGTCTTTTCAATACTTTTGAAAAATTAAATTAGTAAGCTGAGTTACGGTATAATCATAACATATCTAGGCTTTAAGATTGACAGTGTTTCCTAGAAGCTAGCATATTTTATTAAAGTAGCTACCATAGCGACACGTATGCGACAAAAAGGGGTTATTCCCACCTGTTACCACTGGGAACAACTGGGAATTAAAATTCCCAACTGTTACCACCAAACTAATTATTTTAGTAACTAACCAAATATTTTAGTGGTAACTAGTGGGGAAAAATCCCAGTAGTTACCACCAAGTACTCTGGTGTCAAGTTGGTGGTAACAGGTGGGAATAACCCACAAAAAGTAGGTGTTTTCATGAAATCCTCCAGCTGCTTAGCATCAAGGCCGTACCTGTTCTTCGCCGTCGTGGTATAAAAAGGTACTTACTCTCTCCCATATAGCCGTAGCCGGTGACGGTACACCTCTTCCCGGCCGCGTGGCTCACCCCCCGCGCCGGCAGGCACACCAGACACACGCCTGGAACAATCCGGTTAACAATGTGAACATTCATCATCAGCCTATGATAGTCCACTGCTGGACGTAGGCCTCTCCTATTAACTATGCGTATAGACGCATTAGGAGGTAAATGCCCATAATCGCCACGCTGGGCAAGCGGATTGGCGATCGAAGTAATGTGTCCACTATGATGACGCTGCTGCCCATCACCAATCTTTTATTAAATAATGGTAAGTGACACTTCAATCCCTCGACTCTTACGACACCCGCAGGAGGAGTTGGGGTGGTGAAAAATGTGTTCTTACTGCCGTCACCACACGGCTAATGGTATTGGTAAGACTTAGTTAAATATAACACATGGATTTAGTAGCATCCAGTGACGTAGATAGAAAATTAAATGCACTTTGAATTAAATGCAAGGATTGTTTACATTGTTTGCTACATCTGTCTCTAATTGCTATGTTTATGGTTCCCTGAGTCGAGAAATTATGCTACTTAAATTATTCCTAATAAGTACAGGGATTGATGCTTATTATGAATTGAAATTGTGGATCATATTTGCAGTGAGTTGAGTTGGGTGTAGCACTCACTATGTACAGAAAGTTAAACTCTGAAGAGTTTTGTAGGACAATTACTAATTCTGAAATTGTAATCCACATAATAAAGAAATAGAAATAGAAATAACTTTATTCGTAACATACACATAGGTACACAAAAAACCACAATATATCGCAACGAAAAATAAAGAGAAAAAATAAATGCTTAGCCAGTATGGAAACTGACCTTCTTTCAGCTCCGCCTTCCCATGCAGCTTGAGCAGCGCGATATCGTTGTCCAACGTCTGGCTGTTGTGGTTGTGGTGGATGTAGGTGGTGGCCACTCGCAGCGTCTGCGCGCCGGGCGAGCCGTACTTGCGCGTGAGATCGTGGTCGCCCACGCGCACGTAGATCGCGTCGCCCGAGCGGACGATGCTGGGGAGTCAGAATTGGGTCAATCCAAATATTTTGTAAAAGTGCCAAAATAAAAACACATCATCATCAGCCTATGATAATCCACGGCTGGACGTAGGCCTCTCACACAGATGTCAAATACCATAGGTCAAGCAAACGTATCTACTTAGCGTGTCAAATGAACTCAGTGAAATCCACTGAGTTGTCCGTCTTTAATCGCAGCTTGCAGCTTTCGGGCGTCAAATTGTGTAAGTTGAAGTGAACAAAAACATTAATAATGCCTCCTTAATCACAAAAAAATATGAATACTCAAGGGCCTGAGACATATTTAAAATCATAGGCAAGTAACAACTTCAGTAGGTACAAAATCTGACACGCTCGGCCGCCATACAAATGAATGAACTTGTTTCTTCTATCCAAATCTAATTCTGTGGCCACTCCTATTGACTATGCGTATAAACGCATTAGGACGTAAATGCCCATAATCGCCACGCTGGGCAAGCGGATTGGCGATCGCAGTAATGTGTCCACTATGATGACGCTGCTGCCCATCATCAATCTTTTATCAAATAGTGGTCAATGACACTTCCTTCAATCCCTTAGTCGACTATTACGACACTCGCAGGAGGAGTTGGGGTGGTGACAAATGTATTCTTACTGCCGTCACCACACGGCTGACAAACACATACAGCTAATGTTTTAAGTACTAGTGACTTTGCACGCCTGTTTTTGAGCTCAATCTTCAGTTCGACGACCGTTTACTAGCCAAATTCAATTCCAAATACAACAGAATTTCGATATTTTATCCGCCTGCCGCCCAGACAATACAATTTGCCAGTGAATTTTGAATGAATTCTGTAGGAAATAGAATAGAATTTCATTTGTTTGATTACACCTTTTAATAGGCTTCTGGGCGGCAGGAGGTTATGTCCAATACCTATCTGACAGCTGTTTGGAACGGACGCCTACGTAGAGCCGACTGGTGTACTGGTTGAGCGACAAGACACTCCCAGTAATGGTGACATTCGGACTTACTTGGTGACGCAGTGAGCACTCACTGTGTGCCGATGAGCGCGGCGCCGCACAGGTACTGGTTGAGCGACAAGACACTCCCAGTAATGGTGACATTCGGACTTACTTGGTGACGCAGTGAGCACTCACTGTGTGCCGATGAGCGCGGCGCCGCACAGGTACTGGTTGAGCGACAAGACACTCCCAGTAATGGTGACATTCGGACTTACTTGGTGACGCAGTGAGCACTCACTGTGTGCCGATGAGCGCGGCGCCGCACAGGTACTGGTTGAGCGACAAGACACTCCCAGTAATGGTGACATTCGGACTTACTTGGTGACGCAGTGAGCACTCACTGTGTGCCGATGAGCGCGGCGCCGCACAGGTACTGGTTGAGCGACAAGACACTCCCAGTAATGGTGACATCCAGACTTACTTGGTGACGCAGTGGGCTGTGTGCCGATGAGCGCGGCGCCGCACAGGTACTGGTTGAGCGACAAGACACTCCCAGTAATGGTGACATGCAGACTTACTTGGTGACGCAGTGGGCGGCAGTGAGCACCCATTGTGTGCCGATGAGCGCGGCGCCGCACAGGTACTGGTTGAGCGACAAGACACTCCTAGTGATGGTGACATCCGGACTTACTTGGTGACGCAGTGAGCACTCACTGTGTGTGCTCACTGGTACCTACTGGTTGAGCGACAAGACACTCCCAGTAATGGTGACATCCGGACTTACTTGGTGACGCAGTGAGCACCCACTGTGTGCCGATGAGCGCGGCGCCGCACAGGTACTGGTTGAGCGACAAGACACTCCCAGTAATGGTGACATCAGACTTACTTGGTGACGCAGTGGGCAGCAGTGAGCACCCATTGTGTGCCGATGAGCGCGGCGCCGCACAGGTACTGGTTGAGTGACAAGACACTCCCAGTAATGGTGACATCCAGACTTACTTGGTGACGCAGTGGGCGGCAGTGAGCACCCACTGTGTGCCGATGAGCGCGGCGCCGCACAGGTACTGGTTGAGCGACAAGACATTCCCAGTAATGGTGACATCAGACTTACTTGGTGACGCAGTGGGCGGCAGTGAGCACCCACTGTGTGCCGATGAGCGCGGCGCCGCACAGGTACTGGTTGAGCGACAAGACATTCCTAGTGATGGTGACATCGGGACTTACTTGGTGACGCAGTGGGCGGCAGTGAGCACCCATTGTGTGCCGATGAGCGCGGCGCCGCACAGGTACTGGTTGAGCGACAAGACATTCCCAGTGATGGTGACATCCGGACTTACTTGGTGACGCAGTGGGCGGCAGTGAGCACCCATTGTGTGCCGATGAGCGCGGCGCCGCACAGGTACTGGTTGAGCGACAAGACATTCCCAGTGATGGTGACATCCGGACTTACTTGGTGACGCAGTGAGCGGCAGTGAGCACCCACTGCGTGCCGATGAGCGCGGCGCCGCACAGGTACTGGTTGAGGGAGTTGATGAGTGCCACCTGCCAGCACCACTCGCCGCGCTCGCCGTCCTCGCCACCCATCACTCGGCCCAAGCGCTTGGACCCGCGGGACGACGTTCCTGGCAATACTCATTTATATCAGTAACCTAATTTATGTGAAAACTACAAAGAAATCAAAAATACTTTATTACAATGAACATACATTTTAAGTCACAAACAATACATACCTAAAGTTCTAGTCAAATAACCTGCCCCGTGTCATCCCTGGCGCAAAAGTGCCCATCACGCTCGCGGCATTGCCACGCTGAATCGCGATTGACAATTTTTGCACCAGGAATGTCCCGGAGCGAGGGTCAAGACCTCTCTGTTGTCAACGCCGCCCAATCTCCGCGACAAAGAAATTTGAAAAGTGAGATTGGCATGTCAACTTATATAATTTCACCGACTTTGCTTTCGTTTTTGAACACCTTTCCTCTCGCTTCAAAAAATAGCCAACACATCAAGTATCTCGATTAACAAATATGTGTTAAAAGCCTATTCACTTTGTTCCTGTTTACATTAGTGTTTTTATCCTAAGTCATCGATTCAACGTATCTTAAGAAGTAAACATAAAAATCATCAGACCTCGTGCAGGGTTTTTGAACACCTTTCCTCTCGCTTCAAAAAGTAGCCAACACATCAGTATCTCGATTAACAAATATGTGTTAAAAGCCTGCACTTTGTTCCTGTTCACATTAGTCTTTTTATTCTAAGTCATCGATTCAATATCTTAAGAAGGAAACATAAAAATCATCAGACCTCGTGCGGGGTCCGCCCGGATAGCTACCACCGTCTTACCCGTTAACCTGCCGGTTAACTGCTGTTCGGTTTGAGGGTAAGATAGCCGGTGTAATTACTGACATAGATAGAGGCAATCCATCTAAGTCCTCAGGGTAGGCAGCGTATAGGCGATCTTTTTATCATGTCCATGGACCTCAGTTCCTGCTTTCCATCAGGCAGGAGAGCTCAGTTATCTACCTTCGACACATAAAAAAAACATAAGAATGAATGTTATTTGTTCACCTTTTACACCGCAGACGTATTTGTTGTATTTCTCAGGTGCCCGCACCGTCGAACCGTAAATCGGTTCGTAGGGAACAGCTGGAACAAAACAATGTTTTTTAAAAATACTTATTACGCAGCGCAGAGTAATGACACTTCGCAGTATACAATAAGTGTAAGAAATAATATTAATGAACCAAAAGTAACACACACAAGTAGACTTAGTTATTTTATATCGTTCTAACTTCAATATCTTGATTGATGGGTAGTTTTTTCCTCACGGCCCAAGAATA
Organism: Thaumatotibia leucotreta; assembly: GCA_025490895.1. Taxonomy (NCBI): domain Eukaryota; kingdom Metazoa; phylum Arthropoda; class Insecta; order Lepidoptera; family Tortricidae; genus Thaumatotibia; species Thaumatotibia leucotreta. The sequence continues at coordinate 19,211 of JALPQI010013620.1, read as the reverse complement.
CAGGTATTCTTGGGCCATGTATTCCTTCAATAAAGTGGCAGGTAAACAAACTACTTTCACTTAAATACGGTTGTAAAACATGTGGATTGCATCACTTGGCTAAGGCTGGTTCCTGTGTCTGGCCTGTGTCTGTGACTGGCGCAGTCCGGAACGTGCCATTGAATCGATACATATTTGTTATGCGCGGAGAGATCCGCGCGGGCGGTCTGCGTGACACAGGAACCAGCCTAAGTAAAACAACTCACTTTGGGTGCGGGGTGATGGTGTACGACGAACGGTTGTTAGGTGTTGTATGTCGTTCTATCATTACGAGTACTTACGATAAAATAATCAATTCACTCATAAGTAGGCGTAGGAAGCGCAGTGATGGTACACGATTCGTATAGCACACCTGTCACTCCTAGCACTTTAGGCTGCGTTTCCACCAGAGATGTGCGAGGATGTGTTTCCATACAAATGACACCTCGCTCGAGTCATTAATAGGCGTCATTTGTATGGAAACATATCCTCGCACATCTCTGGTGGAAACACAGCCTAAGAATTGGGCTTTTTGTTATTATTGCTGAGGTAGTCAACTCACTCATAGGCGTAGGGTGCGGGGTGGTGGTGTAGGGCTCGTACTGCGGGGTGGCTAAAGGGTAGGTGTCGTTCCTTACGCCAGTCACCTCCAGCACCTTGGACTTGGGGGCGCAGCACTGCGTGCCGGCCTTCTTGCACTTGAACACATCCGTCATTTCCGCATTACCTGCGCAATTCGACATTTACGATAGTAAGAAAATTGGACGGGTTTCCGGAAATATTTTATCTAATGTGAAAGCAATACAGTGACAGGATCATTATATTACTTATACAAAACCCATTCGATTAAGAAAACTCAATTAGTTACATTAACCTACCCATAGTTGCAATTGCCCAGGGTGATTGGGAAATGAGGTCTTCGAGGGACTCTGAATCGGCACGGCACGACACGCTTGGTTCACGATCGTAGTATATTGTACCGAAATCATAATATAACCCCTCGTCAGTGACGACAAAAATGGCAAAAAGTTGTTGTCTGTGGAGCCCAGTTCGGGCCTTGTCGTGCCGTGTGAATGCTAAGAAACTGCACGCACAACGGCTCTTTCGCACAACGGCTGCTCAAGGCCAAGTTTTCTATCTGTCCTATTACTATCACTAGCTATATGAGTATCTGTACTATCAAGGGTATTACAGGGTATTACTTTTGGTTTGGATAGTTTCTTATTTATTATTTATAATGACACTGTTGACATTAAAATTTAATTGTACCTGGACATATGTATGTTATAAAATGATGTAAGTTGTATTTGAATTGTGTACCCTATTTTTGACTTGTAAAATTGTAATTATATTTTACTAATAAATGAGTATGAGTATGAGTATGAGTATCACTAGCTACACACCTCAATAAGTATGCAAGAGACAGAAATACATTAGTCAGCTTTATTACTCATTGTCCAAATCGGGCTTCGCCACAGATACGAGCGGTATCGGGCTTCGCCACAGATGCGGGCAGTTGATAAAATATAAAAATCGGGCCTGGCCGCTGACGAGGGGTTATGGATGCTGCCGTCCATCCACTGGTGGGTCTAATCGTTTACTTCATCCATTCCGCTCGTACTCGCGTATTGGTGCGAGCGTGCGGATGGGAAGTAAACACGCGTTAATAACTTAGCGGCTGCTCATGTTAACCACTCACTTGCTTCATGTAGCTTTTGTTACATATCATCACTCTTATTTTACATAGACATAAGAGTCTATCGCAAAAATCAAAGCAAGTGAGTGGATAAGGCTACAGAAGTGGCCCACATGTTGGTGACACTCACGGAAGCAGGTGAAGGACAGTAGCGACACGATGCAGGAGCCGGGACAGTCGGGGCGCGGGTCGGCGGGCGCGGTCGTGGTGCGTGGCGGCGGCGTCGTCGGTCGCGGCGTCGTACGGGGCGGGACTCTGGAAATTCAGCAAGAGTATTTGACGAACATGGCAGAGATCGGCAAAAGGGATTCGAAACTTTAACAAAACTTATCGAGATATATCGTAAAACTTAGCGAAAAATTTAAAAATATTTATGCAGAATTTGTGTCCGTATTAAATTCTTAAATGTTCAATAGTTGGGTGTAAGTTGGGTGTTGGCAGGCAGTAGCCTAACATAACTGTCTGTGGGACAATTCACGCACTAATAGTAGAAAACACTAGATCGTGGGCAAATATAACCAATGGTTGGCGAAGATTAGCTGGTTGCCTACTAATTTTACATGACTTACGTCAAATTAATATGGAATTAACTCCACCAGCTGACCATCAACAATTAGTGGAACGATTTCTCGCAGAATCGACAGCACGTGGGAAATTCTTAATTATTGATTACGATGATGCAGCTTGAAATGGACCGATGACCACCATAGGTCCGTGTCTCAAAAGCTTGCAACTTGTAATACAAGTGGAAGTCACTTTTTAAGATAAGGGCTTCCGCTTGTATTACAAATTACAATCTTTCTAGAAATAGGCCGCAACCACTGGTTGGGGGTAGCGAATCAGCAATTGTCCGCCTTCGGAGCACCGTTGGGGCAGGTACGTAGGTATTCGTACTATGGTAGTATGGTATGGCAGGTACCAATATTGGACATGTTGCAGCTCAGATATAGAAAGAAGTGTCACCTGCTGTTGTCGCAGCACACGGAGCCGCTGGTCTTGCACTGCGTGTGGGAGACCAGCACGGGGGTGAGATACGTGAGGAAGTGTCACCTGCTGTTGTCGCAGCACACGGAGCCGCTGGTCTTGCACTGCGTGTGGGAGACCAGCACGGGGGTGAGATACGTGAGGAAGTGTCACCTGCTGTTGTCGCAGCACACGGAGCCGCTGGTCTTGCACTGCGTGTGGGAGACCAGCACGCGGGTGAGATACGTGAGGAAGTGTCACCTGCTGTTGTCGCAGCACACGGAGCCGCTGCTCTTGCACTGCGTGTGGGAGACCAGCACGGCGGGTGAGATACGTGAGGAAGTGTCACCTGCTGTTGTCGCAGCACACGGAGCCGCTGGTCTTGCACTGCGTGTGGGAGACCAGCACGGAGGTGAGATACGTGAGGAAGTGTCACCTGCTGTTGTCGCAGCACACGGAGCCGCTGGTCTTGCACTGCGTGTGGGAGACCAGCACGGAGGTGAGATACGTGAGGAAGTGTCACCTGCTGTTGTCGCAGCACACGTAGCTGGTCTTGCACTGCGTGTGGGAGACCAGCACGGCGGGTGAGATACGTGAGGAAGTGTCACCTGCTGTTGTCGCAGCACACGTAGCTGGTCTTGCACTGCGTGTGGGAGACCAGCACGGCGGGTGAGATACGTGAGGAAGTGTCACCTGCTGTTGTCGCAGCACACGTAGCTGGTCTTGCACTGCGTGTGGGAGACCAGCACGGCGGGTGAGATACGTGAGGAAGTGTCACCTGCTGTTGTCGCAGCACACGGAGCCGCTGGTCTTGCACTGCGTGTGGGAGACCAGCACGGGGGTGAGATACGTGAGGAAGTGTCACCTGCTGTTGTCGCAGCACACGGAGCCGCTGGTCTTGCACTGCGTGTGGGAGACCAGCACGGCGGGCCGCTCGCAGAACGCCGCCATGATGTTCAGCAGGCAGTATCCCGGGCAGCGCGGCAGCGGCGCCTGGAACAACAGTGGGTGTAGTGAGAAATTACTTGCCTTCGGAAACGTTCGTAAACACATGCTGTTTCAGGCAGTGTCACCGAGTCTGACTGAAGTAGCATGACAGCTATTACTGTCAGTCTCAGTGAGATAGACAGAAACAGCATGACGTTGACGAACGTTTCCGAAGGCAAGTCATTTCTCACTATATCTGTACGCACTCTTAACAAATCGTCGGTGGATAACCTGACTATCAATCTCATCTCTGATCCCACCCAATCCTTTAGTTCGAACATTCTTTAGGAAAATTTGATTTTTGAAAGTTAACGCCGTATTAGTTGGATAACCATGCACCGTGCGAGCAAGCAGCACATATTTTTTTATTTATTTAGAAAACAAACAGCCATGTACAAATTAGTCTATGCGAAATTAACATAAATCAGGCCTAAAGTTTCCTATATTAATACAAATATTATGCAAACAGTTGTAAATCCTACAATTGTAATTAAGTACCCATTCAAGCACTTAATAGATAAAGAGAACAGCTTCAGAGAAAACAATAAGAAACAGATTGTTAGGAACAAAACAAGCAAAATTTAGCAAAATTAAAGTTACTTAAGTATTAAACAAAATGTAACGAACTTGTTTCTTGAAACCCGACAAACTATGAGTGAAAATGTAAATTTCGTTAAAAGCCACATTTTATGTAAAGATTTTTAGAGTTTACGTAAAATTATGTGCTGCTTTATTTACAATGTCTTAGTATAAGGCCTGACTTGCTCGCGTCAAGCTGCAGGGCGTGCAGCGGCGAATCGAGCGTCCACTGCATACTTACAGGCTTCGGCGTAGTGGGCGGCCGTCTAGTAGCAGCAACACAGCACTTCTCCTCCCCCGGACAGTACGCATCCTCGTCCACCTGGTCACACCAGCGCGCGAATAGCTCCCCCGTGCACTCCCCGCGGCACTTGTGCTCCTTGTACTTGGTCGGCCACTAGGGGAAGCGAACACCGGTGTTAATGGAAAGTTATGGTAGTTAACACAAAAGATCCTGAAAAGGTTGAAGTGAATAAGTAAGGGCCCACCAATAAGATAAGATAGTTTGATGAGATAGACCAGGGCACAGAATTAATAAGAAGAAGTGTCGCTGTTAGGCTATCTGTTGTTGGGTATCATAGTTAGTTGATGCCTGTTTCTTCCGGTAGCAATTGGGTAGTTTCCTCATGAGTCTTTTTCGTTCTTAAATCGTTATTAATTACACCTCGTCTGACAGATAGGAATTGTAAATAGGTAGCCGGTAGATAAGTTTTTTTAATAAGATTAGAATTGAAATTATTAACCACAGGGTTACATGAAGAATTATGCAGAAATACAAGTAGGGTGCAGCTTAAGATCAATCTAGCAATGTCAGATCTCACCTACGCGTACCTATCTAGCCCATGGGGTAATGTATAAAATACTCACTGTTGTGGGCAGTAAAGCAGTATAGATAGCAGTCTGGTAGGTAGTAATTTTCTTCGGGACAGCATATAGTATACAGTCGCCATCAATAAAGTTGCAAACAATCGTTAACCGTTAAAAACATGCTAATAGTCTAGTAATATTTAACTGATGAATAGATTAGAATAATATAATGGTAAGAGTTGATTAAATAACAAATGGTTTTAACACTATTCAATGACGTAAAGCGAGCTACTAAGCTATGAACTATCGGCTCAAACAAAAGATAGGTACGCACTCCCGTGTAAATAAAAGAGACACAGCGATACTCGCCCAGCTATCACCGCCTATCGTATCTTTTATTCGTGTTTATAGCCCATAGTTCATAGCTTAGTAGCTCGCGGTGAGAACGGTGTCTTGAATACAAGGGTTGCTACAATGTTTGCAACGTCTATAAAAATTAAGTAAGTATATGTATAAATAATATAGTATAGTGGGCGTTTTTTTGTAGTAGATGCCGGTGACAATCTCCACGGCAGCCATTTTCCGACTCTATCTATCCTTCAATTTAAAATCTACTTACCGGAGTAGTAGGCCGAGGAGTCGTAGGCGGTCTCCTAGTCGTCGTCTGTTCTCCTTTAGGCTCAGTGGCACAGCAGGTGCCCTCCCCAGGGCAGTAGGCGTCTTCGTCGACGTGGTCGCATAGCAACGCGAACAGGCCGCTGATGCAGTCCCCGCGGCACTTGCGGGTGGGGCCCTTGTATTTGGAGGGCGCTGGGGTGGTTGTCAGCTGGGGGGTGGGGAGTAATTAGGCGATGTTTGAGTAAAGGTCGTTTGAGGTCGTTCTGAATTTCCATAAAGAGTGACAGTCTTTATTGTCTTGTAGATTTCTTTGCAACTCAATTGATTATTCCAAAAATGTCGTGTTTCTGGAATGCTTTTCGAATATTTGATTATTTTAGGCTAGTGCTAGATTAAAGAAATTGTATATGTAAGTAATAGGTACAAGTTGTATACTGTACAGTCGAGGAATTTAATTTCCTACCCATTTCGTACCTTGTCACAGTGACAATCAATATGAAAGCTGCTAGGACTGTCATATTATAGCTACTATGACAAGGTACGAAATGGATAGGAAATTAAATTCCTCGACCGTACAAACTAAATATTTCTCAGTTGGTACTAACCTACAGCTTGTTCTATACATACACGAGTTGTCATTTTTATGCAATGTTTAGTTGAAACTATGTTACGGTAGATCACACCTCGTCAGCCTAACAGTCCAATGCTGAACGTAGGCCTCTCCTATTAACTACGCGTATGGACGCATTAAATACCAATAATCGCCACGCTGGACAAGCGGATTGGAGATCTCAGTAGTATGTCCACTATAATGACGCTGCTGCCCATCATCAATCTTCTATAAACGAATGGTCTGTGACACTTCAATCTCTTAGTCGACTCTTACGACCCTAACGGGAAGAGTTGGGGTGGTGACAAACGTAGGTATTCTTTCTGCCGTCATCACTTGGCGTTCGATCTCTGGTAATCATAAATGCTACTCACAGCAGTAGTAGGCCTCTTGGTATGTTTCTTCTCACTAGGAACCACCAGATCTGCAGGTCTCCGTTCCCCGTAGCCATCCTTGGCGACGCAGCACAACCGGCCCGACACGCAGAGGTCCCGCGAGGTCAAGTAGGCCTCGCAGTATTGTGTCAGGCGGTTCTCAACACACGTTCCCGGACATGCGATGTTGCCTGGAAGTGATAAAACATTCTTAAACGTATCGCTCTAATAGTATTTTACACAATCATAGAGAGCTTTTCAACCGAGTACCGCGTTACTAAGTAAGGTACGAGATTGAAATGTTTGAACACAACACTTGCTTGATTGTAACACTATTGTGTACAATACTTTTTCTACAAGTCAATAAAAAAAAGTAAACAATTTTGGATATTAAATTAAATACCTACGCCGAAATGAAGTTCAGATCCTGAGATGGTCCGCTCGTTTATATCTTTATTGCTGGCACGCGATTTACTAAATTCGTCATAGTTGCCTACAACGTTGTATAATGAGTTCATTGTAATTGAGTAGCGTAGGTACTCGATGTAAATTTAATAATACGGTTATAATTTTGTGTACGTAATCTTAAATCAAACATTACAGTCGACGAGCTGAAAAAGTAATCTTACAGATACAACATAAACAAATAGGAAAACTTTTTGTGATATTATTTACACACTGTTTACAAGAATAGGTAGCTAGCTAGTACTCGTAATTTGAATTCAGATGACGATACAGATCAGAAAACGATGTGCCCTAAAGATACGAGCTACTCGTGAAGTTTCGTTACTAAATAGGAGAGAATTTATTGTTTGTTATTTACCTATCTACAGGTACTAATAAATGTTCTGTAGACTAAACCTAATGAATTTTATAATCTTGCTTAATTGTATAGTTGCTTGGTCAAGCGAACACTTATGTCTGCAAGCTACCTAATATCTTTCCCGCCACACCATCGTGCATCGTGCCATCATGCAAAGACAACACGTGAAAAACATGTGCGATTTAGTTATCGCGATAATTCTGTCCATATTAGTGCTATCCAGGCCTACTACTGTAAATTTCAGGGATTTCTCTCTGTCGCTTCACCGAAGGCGTCGAGTGACAGAGAAAAATCCCCGAAATTTGCGGATTTCGAAGTTCGCGGTAGAGCCGTTATGACCTATTCCTATACTCACTAGGCCTACAACAATCAGACGCAAATGTACCTAATAATTACCACTGTCTTTGTATCTGTCGGGCGCCGACGTCGTCGCCTCGTCGTCCTCCGGCGTCGTGTAGCGCGTCGTGAACGGCCGACGCGTCGTCGACAACGTGTCGTTGCCTGGAATTTGATAAAAATACATCACTATTTTTTTTTATGCTATAGGTGGCAACCGAACAGACGAATCGCCTGATGGAAAGTGATTAACGTCGCCCATGGACACCCGCAACACCAGAGGCGTCGCAAATGCGTTGCAGGCCTTTAAGGTGGGAGTACGCTCTTTTCTTTTACATCATTATTATGGTCAGCCTCTGTAGCCTAGTTGGTAGTGACCCTGCCTACGAAGCTGGAGGTTCCGGGTTCGAATCCCGGCGAGGACATTCTTTATCTGTGTGTGTGTATTTATTTATCACAAATGTTTGTTCCTTGGTCGTGGCTGTGTATGTATCTAAGTATCTATACGTATCTATCTATTATATATATCGTCGCCTGGTACCCACATCACAAGCCTTAATTGAGCTTACCGTGGGACTAGGTTGATTTGTGTAAGATGTCCCAAGATATTTATTTATTTATGGTACATTGTAAATATTGATATTAGGTTGTTGTCCTAATTTCATAGGTTATGCAAAATAAGATTCCGAAAATAATTACCCTTTTGCATTTTCCGAGAATCTTTTCAAAGGTAAAGATTTCGCTATTGTGCGGTGAGTAGGTAGGGGTACTTAAGTATTAGATCCTTAACTATGTAGGTAATTGGTATTTTGTATGGATAATTAAAGAAAAGTCTGTCTTTTTGTTTTAAACGATGGTCGATGAATTTTGTGGTTATTTTTTGATGTCTCAAAGAAAACAAACATCTCTTCTAAAGTGTATGTTTGAATAGGTGTTTGTACATACAGTTGTACCTGTATTTCATTACTCGAGCTAGATACAGAATGATTAATAGTACACTAGGTATCTACTATCCGTGTGGTGACGGCAGTAAGAATACATTTGTCACCACCGCAACTCCTCCTGCGGGTGTCGTAAGAGTCGACTAAGGGATTGAAGCGTCAGTGACCATTATTTGGTAAAAGATTGATGATGGGCAGCAGCGTCATCGTAGTGGACACATTACTGCGATCGCCAATCCGCTTGCACAGCGTGGTGATTATGGGCATTTACCTCCTAATGCGTCTATAAGCATAGTTAGTAGGAGAGGCCTACGTCCAGTGGACTAAAATAGGCTGATGATGCATGACTTTTATAACAGCCCGTTGTGCGCGCTCCAGGTCCAGCAGAGTTGACTTACAGGCGCTTCCCATGCGAAGAATATTCAAGGGAGAGGAAACGCGAAAATTATGTATAGATGAGACGTTTTATTATTACCAAACTGAAGCTGAAGTGGAATTGGGCAGGACACATTGCCAGGCAGCGTGATGGCAGGTGGACCAAAATGTTAACGGATTGGTGGCCGCTTTCAGATGGGAGAAGCGCAGGGCGTCCGACCGCTCGATGGGTGGACGATATTCGGAAGAATACGGGTCACTTTTGGATAAGGTTAGCTCAGGACCGGGACCAGTGGCGTACAAGAAGAGAGGCCTATGCTCAGCAGTGGGCGAATAACGGCTGAATATGATGATGATGATGATGAGACGTTTTCCAGAACTACTGACCTAGCGGCTCGTCGACACAGCACTTCATGGAAGGGTTGGGGCACTCCACCTCGTCGAGCACATTGGAGCAGATGAGGGACGCGATGGCGTGCATGCACACGCCCGGGCAGTTCTTCGCGTCCACTTGAGTGTCCAGGGTGTCTAGAAGACCTGGAAAAATAAAAGGAATACTTATTTTATTAGTCAAAATCAATATAAATACGATTCTTGTAGGCACTTATAATTCTTATAATTATACAATTCATAATACCTACAATCCAAGGCAAAATATACAGTAAAAATATACAAGTAAACAATTAAAATGTTTCTAAAATTTGTCCCAGTGCACTTTAATTCTATGTAATAACGTCGTAAGTATTGTAACATATTTTTAAGAGGATTCTTTCAATAATTTACTGTAAAATGAAACTACCTAAATGAAATCCAAGTAAACTACACTACGTATAAAATACGCCCCTGTATGAATGGTGTCGAGGATGTTAGCGGAATTTCCTCCATAGCTCTTCGGTCTCGAATACATGTAAGTAGTTTTTCATTTCATTTGATTTGTATTGTTATGTTATGGCGAATATGATCTCAGAAATTGGACAGGTCTAATTACGACTTACATTGGGGGAACCAGGCCACGAGGAAGATTGCCTATGAGGTGGACTGACCAGATAAAAGCGGTTGTAAATGGGTCGTATTCATCATGAATGCACGAGGGCGGCCATCAGAGAGGAGTGGCGACGTGTAGCCAACACTTGATGACCACGACCACTCTGGTAATAGTGTTACCGACAAAGAAGAAGAAGAATGACTATGCTTAGTTGTGAGTAATATTTTATTAATGTAGGTACATATTATGTAATATGCTATGCGGTTCAAGTTGTTGAAATTAAGAAAACCTAATATTTAAGCTCATTTAAAGTGAACTGTATTGTCTTTATGAGTAATAATAAAGAAATCTCTTACTTCGAATTACGACCGCATACCTAGGTAATGTTCAGAGTATAGGTATGCAGCGCCATTTAAAAGCGCATAATAAAAAGCGTTCATTTTCCTACACTACAACTGTATCCTATCAACAATACTCTTTGGATTAGATGGAGTGATGCTTAGCCAAGTACCCAATCGCTTGCGCTTAGTCGCCAATCGTAAACGAAAGACAGCTGCCTGTCTTTGTCACACTAATATGAAAGAGTGACAGAGAGGGAAAACCACGATACGCTACTAAGCGCTAGCGCTTGGCATCTTGTCTAAGCACCCTTGCTTAACGCAACGCCCATTTGTTTACCCAGGATGCTTGCCCAAGTTGCCAATCGCTAGCGCTTGGTAGCGTATCGTAGTTTTCCCCCTCTGTCACTCTTTCATATTAGTGCGATAAAGACAGCTAGCTGACTTTCGTTTACGACTGACGATTAAGCGCTAGCGATTGGCAACTTGGCTAAGCACCCTGAGCTGCCGCCGCATTATTATCGCTGAATTACTTTCTATCCATCCCGCTCGTACCCTCGTATTGGTGCGAGCGAGCCGCACTTCTTCTTCCAGGGCCGGATTTAGAGGTTGAGAGGCTTCGGGGCAACAAAGGAGTGGTGGCCCCCTGATAAAGGTTCCAAATAAAGTAGATAAATTTTTTCAGTCAAGTTTTTCAATAAATATTTTTTGTGGAAATGAGTATAGATTATTTTTTTATTTAACATATGAATAATAATCTAATTAGAAACGAGAATTATCTGAAATTAAATTTTAGCGTTAGTAAACGGAATCTTCCGAGCATTTTTCGCCGAAAAGTCGTTGATGATTTCGCTGAAATCCAGTTCCCGGAGCTCCTACTCAAAAAAAAAAATTTACTAATGGTTACTAGTTGGAATTCGAAATTATAAATATTAGATGTCATATACCAAAGAAAAACGACCAAGGTCACCTAATGTCCGAGGTGGGGAGTACAAATCAAAATATTTAGTTAATAAATAATTTGATTTGTGTTTTCGCAATACGTTCAATGGAATTTGAAGATTAGATTTTTTCGATACTATCTCTATTGTGGGGGCCCCTCTTTCGTGGAGGCCCCTGGGCTAGCCCCTAAATCCGGCCCTGTCTTCTTCACTCCAACTTTATCCTATCAACAATCAATACTTGTTAGAGTAGATCGAGTAGGCGACGTACGCGCAGGTCCCGTTATCCCGCGGAATGCCCGCCACCGCCGCCGCGACCTTGGCGCGCAACGGTTCTCGGCTAACAGCTGACGACGCTGCGTCGGGATTGGTTGCTGCCGTGGCTTTGATTTAGAAGATTAATTTTAAGTTTGGAATGTGTAACCATACAAGCACCCTAAATGTCGATGTAGTGTCACCGAAAGCGTTAATATTTATAGTTTCAGAGTACCTAGCACAGTTTTTGATTGAAGCAGAACTGAGATACGATCTCTATTTCAAGTAGGTATTTGTTACTTAGTGAGTTTTGGTTGTCAACCATCGATACATATAATAACTTTTAAGAAAATAAGCGATCTTGACATGGTTTTATTCAAAATCACTTCTGAAAAAGAAGCCACAGGAACAATAGTAGGTAATCAGATTAAGTCATATTCATTTCGTTGTGACAGTGATTTGTTTTATTAAGGCTAAACTTGGCTATAGTTTGCACAAAATTAAATGTAGGTACACGGTGTAACACGAGGGAATCCAATACTTTAACAGCGAATTTCTGAGGATGTAAGAAGCAATTAATGTTCAAAGATCGATTTGTGTTTTTTCGGGCGTTTCAATACTTAATATAGTTTTTTTTTCTCTATGTAAGAAAGCATCAATAAATACTCAAGTTTTGGACAAGTTCGTGTAACCAGGTTTCTTGGTGTATTTAGGATGTCCTCAACTCATCTAAGTATGCGCAACTAAATGAACCCAACATGATCGAAATGCTTGTAAAGTGAGCACCGTCTCCGGCGCATTCCTGGCGCGCCCTAGTGGCCCACGTGACCCAAATAGCCCGCGTGGCTTCAATAGCCTGCGTGTGACAGGGTGATGGCTAATCGACTTTTAGGTATAATTACCACACATCGTACGATTTCCAGCATTTTTGGTGCAGTTTAGTTCAATTAAGGGATGTGAAGTAAGTTATTCGAAAGGATAGCGAGTTAAGGTTTATCTTTGTGTTACAACGTGTAATGACACGTTACAGTTCAAAATTGACTCCTGGATTCCTTTAACTCAACTACATTACACTAAAAACCCTAGAACCCAGTTTAAGTTGAAACGAGTAATAAAAATAACGAAGCTTAACTCACTATCTCCTTTTAAATAACTTACACAATATCCCTTAATTGAACTACATTGCACCAAAAATGCTGGAAACCGTACGATTTCTGATAATTACATATTTTTGACAGCTAACTGCTTACAGGTCTTTTGGCAAAAACTGAACGATTTTTTGGAAGAGGGACCGCGTAAATTCGTCTCACTAATAACTGCTCATATGTACAATGTTGATTTAATTAAAATTAGTACGTGGGCACGAGTTACAGCTCATTCAGTCATTGCCTTACTGATGAAACTCACTTTCTTTAAAAAGATTTTCAGTTGGATAGCGTATTGGCTTCCGATGCATGACTTTTTTTCTGCCGTGTGGTAACGGCAGATAGAATACATTTGTCACCACCCCAACTCCTCCTGCGGGTGTTGTAAGAGTCGACTAAGGGATTGTAGTGTCACTGACCATTATTTGATAAAAGATTGATGATGGGCAGCAGCGTCATCATAATGGAAGTAGAAACATTACTGCGATCGCCAATCCGCTTGCCTAGTGGGGTGATTATGGGCATTTACCTCCTAATGCGTCTATAAGCATAGTTAGTAGGAGAGGCCTACGTCCAGTGGACTATCATAGGCTGATGATGCATGACTTTTATAACAGCCCGTTGTGCACGCTCCAGGTCCAGCAGAGTTGACTTACAGGCGAGGAGAGGAATCGCGATGACGTTTAACGAGTAACGAAGGCACAAGTTTCCTATTATTGCAAGTCTGGAATTGCCGAAAGCGGGTATAAGCCCTACCGGGCTGTATGCCGCTAGACGGCACTCGGCAGAGCTGGACACATTGATTGCATGCTGTACGCTCATCTTGTAGCTGGAACGTGGAGCTCGATATGTCAAGGTCACTCACTGTCACAACTATGCTAAGCGCCAGTAGAAAATGAAAAAAAAAATGTAAACAAACAGGGCTGACCTTCAATAGCATTTGTTGTCTTTGTCTTTGACCCATATCAGTATGCTTAGCACATGATTGGTAAGTCAGTATGTCGCCGCGAGATAGATTTTCCATCTTTTACTAACTATATGAATAAAAGAAGGATGGATGGTTTATCTCGCGGCGACATATTGTCGCACTAATCCTGTGCTAAGCCTACAGTATTCTTACAGTCAACTGTCAATCGTATTTTTCACTCACTGTCACGACCACGACTATTCGTCCGGCGGTAGAAAACGAAAAAAATAATTGAACATAAAAACGTACAGTATTTCTTAATCACGCACTTTCAGCACCAACTTAAAAACGAAATCCTGGAGTTCACGTACATTTTTAGTTGAGTTATGAATCGTCTAAAAGGAATAACTGAAACACTTTTTTTCATTTTTTTACATATTTTTTGAATAAACGTATATTTAAGTAACTAGAGCAAATTTAAGAAAAAATAGGTAAATAAATAAATAAATAAATATCTTGGGACATCTACTTGGTACTAAAGTTTAGTAGATAAATTAAAGTACTTATTATAAAGTACCTATATTTCATAAAAATAATAATGCAGGAATAAACGTAATTTTATGTCTAATTAAAATATTATAAATCTTATGTATGCCGGACCTCTAAGCATGGGGCAGGTTAAAGTACCCCATGTGAGTTTTATGTGCACAGGATATCCGTAATGATTCAGATCTTCCTTCACTCTCTCCGCTAAGAATGTGGGTTTGACACGTTTGACACTTGATTCATACTCATGTGAATCACGTGTGGTCTCTGTATTTAAGTATGTCAAATGATTTCGAAACATTTTTTATTATGCAGTACGTAACAGATGTATTTCGGATGAACACTGGGCATCCGTTGGCTCGTTGGGTCGATGACATTCGCAAGATTGCGGGACACTTCTGGGTTAGATTGGTTCAGGGCCGGGATGAGTGGCGTACTAGAGGGGAGGCCTATGCTCAGCAGTGAACGATAAATATCTGAAATGATGATGATGCACAGATTGGAAGGCAAACCTTTTTGCCCGGTGATGATCAAGCCTACGCCGCCGGCTCAGACGACGCAACGGAGCCACGCAGTTGTTTCGCCTAAATCTAATTAATGTAATGTTTGGTTTGTATATGTATGTATGTATCTTTATATGTATCTCTTTTAATTTTAGTTTCATGACATGACGCATTGGTGTAAACTGTAATGTCGTGTAAACTTTTGTTTCAATAAAATAAATAAATAAAATCAATTGAACATGAAGAAGTCCAATACTTATAGTACATTTGCCTTTTTTTTATTAATCTGGACAAATGAATAAAGTTTAAATAATACCTAAAATCTTATTACAACCTGCCCGCTGTAACAATTCAATGTCAACAACTGTAATGTACTGTCACAATTTTTTTTAATAATCACGTGAATCACGTAATTTAATGTCTGGTATCTAGACGATGGGACCCTAGGAGGTGACGTGGATACCGTACTGTCCGATTTGTCTCTTATCAAAACTAATTTTGAAAATATTGGTTTAGAACTAAATTATAGTAAATGCAAACTCTTTATTCAAAAGACTTCCTATAGTTTGTCTGTTTTAAAATCCAAATTTGATTGTCGGTATAAAAATAGTAGACAAATATTCACTTTGCCTCCTGGGTTCTCCTATTTTTGAAGAATCCTTTCCCGATTATATTTCTAACTCGATTTCTAAATTCCAAAATCACGCAAATCGTCTACTCGAAATTAGCCCTCATTATGCTCTTGCGATTCTTAAGTTTTGTCTTTTTGTCCCTAAATTGACATACGTGCTCCGTTGCTGTCCGTTCTGGAAAAATATTAATTTATTAACACCTTTAGACGACTTAATCAAAATTACCATAGAAAAAATTCTAAATATTCAGCTAACGGAGCGTTCCTGGTCCCAAGCATCCCTCTCTATTCGGTATGGGGGTTTAGGGATACGAAAAATTTCATGTGTGGCTTCTCCTGCATTTTTGGCATCCGTCCACAGCACGTCTGATCTCACAGGAAAGATCCTAAGGGCTCTGCCTATTAACTGTGAGACTGCGGGTTTGGAGGACGCCAAAAATGCAATCAAAATTGCTTGCCCTTCTAAAAATTTTCCTGACAACCTAAAATCGCAAAGGAGCTGGGATAATGTGTATTGTGATCTAACATACAATTCTCTTCTAAACAGCTCTGCAGGTCCGGATCGTGCGAGACTTTTGGCGGTCGGAACCCGGGAAGCTGGTTACTGGCTGCATGCCCATCCTTCGGCTAGTACTGGTACTTTCCTGGATCCGGCCTCTCTTAGGCTCGCAACCGGCCTGAGACTCGGGGCCGCGGTATGTACCCCTCACTTATGCTGTTGTGGCACAGACGTGGACCGACTGGGACACCACGGACTAAGTTGTCAAAAAAGCGCAGGCCGTATTTCCAGACATGCGACGCTTAACGACATAATCCGCAGGTCTCTTGCCACGATCAACGTACCTGCTCTTCTTGAGCCTACTGGTATTATTAGAGATGATGGTAAGAGACCTGATGGTGTGTCTTTGGTTCCTTGGAGCTTGGGACGGATGTTGGTATGGGATGCTACTTGCGTAAATACCCTGGCACCGTCCCATCTTCAATGAACTACGTTTAAGGCAGCCGCTGCGGCTGAAAATGCCGAATTTTTAAAACGTAATAAATATAAGGGCCTCGGCAAAGAGTACGATTTTGTACCGTTTGGCGTAGAAACTTTAGGTTCTTGGGGCCCCAGCGCACGCAAATTGTTTGCTGAGATCGCGAAACGTCTGGTTGATGTAACTAAAGACCGAAGAGCTGGCGACTTCCTCGCACAACGCATCAGTATTGCGATACAGCGAGGAAATGCCGCCAGCATCCTCGGTACGATGCCACAAGGGCCAATCTTAGATATAGGTTAGGTTAAGTAGATTAGTTAGATTTAATCTATGTACATAAATTGTAGTTTTGAAAATAAATATTTACTTTGTAATAATTATAAATATGTTTTTAATAAAAAGAGCGAATGTTTACCTTATTTATGCAACGACCATTTAAATTTTACTTCGGTGTCCTACCTAAGTTACCAACTGTCACCTCACAAATGGTTTCAATGGAAGACCAGCGTTGATGTGTTTACAGCTCAGCAATATGCTGAATTGAGGACCATTTTGTGGCACTATTTATTTTATATTCGTGTTTCTTTTGTTTTAATGTGTTTTTTTATGTTGTGCTTTTTTTTCTCTCTTCAAAAAAAAGGAAGTATGTATTACCTACTTGTAGTTTAAATAAAATAAAACAGTTTGAAACAAAAGTTAGGGGGACAGCAACAAAATGGCCCACGTACACCTATTAGCATTGTATCCCCCCCCCCCCCTTCTACCTACTCCCCCCCCCCAACCGGCCCGTTACCCGATGACCTAACGCGCCGATTTCTCCGCCCGAAAACGAAAGTACATGCTGCTAGGCGCGTGCGCACTGATAAGACGGTTTTCATACATACAAATTATACAATATGAAATATGAGACTATGAGTAGCCTACTTAGTACCTAGGTACTTTAAGCGGCGTAGCACGATTTGATTTCAATATAAAAGCAGTTAGTAAAACAGAAAAACTACGTTTTAATTGTCGAGTTTTATCGTTTTTGTATTCCAGGATATATTGAACGTAAAAACATAATTCGTTAAAATATACAAAAATACAATAAATATTATATGATAAAAACAGCCATAATTAAATAATAACAAAAACGTAATCAAAATCAACTTAGGTACCTACAGAGTATGTACAGTAAGGTGGAAGTACTAGTGCCCAACATGTCAACAGAGAATGTTTATTTTGAATCACGATATTTTGCTCATATATAAATCTACATAAAGTATTGTCATGTGTTTTGGGAGAGGAGTTTGTTAGTTTTGTTAAATAGTACTTATTTCTCAAAATTGCAAATTTTCTTAGTCAACTCCATTGTATGAGTAAGCGTCAGGTGCTTTTTTTGGCAGTCCCAATAGCCGGCACTTCAGTACAAATTTCAATGTGACATTGGGACATTGGAAATATTAACACTCAATCCTAATAAACGTCAGCCTGTCTAAAAATTATGCAAATACTTTAAGGTACGTTCAGACCAAAAGAGCATTCGCTATTCTAACCCCCTACTCTACGAAATTCGATCGTTACACAAAACGTGATTGGTTGATTTCGTAGAGCGGGGGATAGAACAGCGAATGCTCTTTTGGTCTGAACGCACCTTTAGATATAAGCTAATTATTTCAAAGTTGGGATATGAAGCAGTAAAGGTACATACATTAATCATCCTTTAAATGCCCTAATAGTTGATTTTATCTTATCGACGGCAACTCAAGCTATAATGACGAGTATTGGTACAGCGTCGGGTACTAGTACTTCCACCTTACAGTTACTTTATTATGATTTATAAATAAAAAGGCAAAAACAACAACGAACGCGGCGTACACGTACATCCTAAAAAAGTTCGTTCTTTTCTTTAGGATCTAACTAGTTTCGATCAATTGAATTTGTTTTATTATACAGCTAACTCGTTGAAAAAAGGCGGTGTGACATAATTAACTTCGTAAATGTCTATATTATGTCACGATTGGTTAAAGTACTATTTTGTGACTGGCAGTTGCCACGCGAGCCTTTTTATCTGTAACAAATTGACTATTAAACAATTTAGGTACTTACTTAACTTCCTGACCTATTAAACTGGCGTTTTTATTAATACAAGTAGACATTAGTTCGATGTATTACAAAACTGGGAAAACAGTAGACTGAGGAGGGCTTTCGTCCCCTTAGATCACATCACATCATCAGCCTATTTCAGTCGACTGCTGGATATTGGCATCTCCTTTAGTATACATACGTATGAACGCATAAGGAGGTACTTAATGCCGATAATCGCCATGCTGGGTAAGCGGGTTGGCCATCGTAGTAGTGTGTCCACTGTGAAGCTGCCTATCATCAATCTTCAATGGTCAGTGACACTTTCCTTTAGTCAACTCTTACGACACCCACAGGAAGAGTTGAGGTGGTGACAAATGTATTACTGTCACCACTTGTCCTACTAGGACACTAGGCTAATACATCGTCGTTCACGGTCAGAACTCGAACCCGCACGGCTTTCTCGGCGGGTCGACGACCGCGTGACGTCACGCGCTGTCGCCTTATCAATCGCGTAATGTTACTTCTGATCTGAGTTCAGTTACCATGATCAGTTTTTGACAGTTATCCTATGGAGCCGTATTACCTATTAGCCGTGTGGTAACGGCAGTAAGAATACATTTGTCACCACCCCAACTCTTCCTGCGGGTGTCGTAAGAGTCGACTAAGGGATTGAAGTGTCACTAGAAGTTTACCATTATTTAAAGATTGATGATGGGCAGCAGCGTCATCATAGTGGACACATTAACTGCGATCGCCAATCCGCTTGCCCAGCGTGGCGATTATGGGCAT